>CABHPR010130632.1:18406-38797 GCA_902168415.1 Peromyscus melanophrys
ACACACACACACACACACACACACACACACACACACACACACACACAAACGGGCACTGGAAATTCATTTACAGGTAATGTATATTCAGGCCTCAAACTCAGGCAAGAAAATCCAAGTTGCCATGTTCTTTCATAAACATAGAATACTTTTCTTCCTGTATTTTTCTTCTTTACCCCCAAACAGGACAAGCATGTGTCCCCTTATCTCCCTGGAGTGTTTTATCCCCATTCTGCTGGAGATGCAAGATGGCCAGGAGCTCTTTCTGTTTTCTCACAAGTGACATTTACCATTGCACCAACCTCAGAGCCTATCTCCATCCTCAGCACGCAGGACTCATTAAACAAGCTGAGCCACTTCCCCAAAGAGACTCACTTCAGTGATTGCCCTGTAATTCCTCTCTTCTTGCCCTCTCTAGCCCCCTCAAAATTATTTGTGTTTGTCAGAAACTCCATCATGCACTACAACACTTTTATTTATATATTTTAGGAAGCTTCTTTTTAAAAGTTTGTGTTCTTTTTTCTGTCTCTCTCTGTGTGTATGCATGTCTGCCCCTCTTTCTTTTGTATACACACACACACACATACAACACACATACACACAAACCAATTGAATACAAGACTCACCTTGAATATTTCTATCATTAAATGTTCTTTAAATATGTGATTATTATTGGCTTCACAACATTTAAGCATGGAAATGATGCATAATTTAGCTAACAATTCTATTGTTGAACTACTTCATAAAAATTAGTATTTTTCACAACTATAAAAAGTATACAAATACATGATAGTATCTCTGATTATTTCCTTCACATACTGCCTTGGATGCCATATTAGGGTTTAAACTATTTTGAACTTTCCATACATTTTGACAAATTTCTCTCTAGAAAGTCAGTAGCAGTTTAGAATCCACTGTATGCTGTGGTGGGTGAGAAGTGATGTACATCCAGGATTTGCCCCAATCTCCTGACTACTCAGGAGGGTGAGCATGAATGTAGTATGTGATATTTGACCTGTTACCATGTAAGGGGAGTTGGTGGCTTTAGTCATCCAGGTTTGGGCTCTGTTCATCACTTCATTCACATTTGTGATTCTTTCTCTGTGTGTAGCACTGTGTTAAAGAGAAGGATTAGCTCCCGAGTGCAGCATACTTCAATACCCATGGACTAACTGGCATACAAGGGGACCATTATATAATGATGCGAGCAAATGTAGCGGCAAATGAAGGCTTCTGCTCAGCAAACACACACTGTACCAAATGAAAGATCCCCATTTCACCCTTCTGAAGAATCACAATGAGCCTGAGTGGAATGCCATGTTTTCTGTTGAAAAGAAAAATACCAAATTGAAATCTAGTTTTAAATGATTTCTAATTTTTTTTGTACTGTTCCTATTGTTCTTCACTACAAGGCTGTTTGAGAACCATTCAGCTCTTATTATTTTCTATAACAAGAAGGTGCTCTACACATCACATGCTTCCGTTGTCTTCGGAAAAGGATCTGCTATTCATTGTTTGAAGAAATGCTGGGCGACTGTGTAGTGACTGATCACAACTGAATACAGCTGGTGAGCCCACCCGCGTCCCTTAGCACCAGTTATGGCATTCATAAGAATTCGGCCTCTCCTTCTAAAAACGTCTTTCCATGTGCTGCACCCACAGGACAGCCATTCATTCGTCTTCCCATCACTGCCATAACTCTTCATAATACTTCCTGTGAGAGTGCCGCTCATGTGGAAATGTGGCTATCCCAATGAAATTGTCCACTACTCCAAACAGAGTTGTATGCTTTTCCAATTCTTGGAAATGGAAAAAAAAAAAGCCAGGAAGAGAGGGTCAGTTGAGCACGCATGCTACAGGCAAGAATAAAAACACATACACATAACTCATTTTTCTCTGAAAGCAGCACCAAAGGACGAAAGGAAATATATACATATATAAAATATAATTTTTATATTATTAATACATATTAATTAGTGCATATTAGTAGCATATCTAATATGTATTACACATACACATATGCTTCTATTTCAAAATACTTATGTGTTTGTACATACATACTCTTGAACTTAAAACATAAAACATGAGAAATTTAGTGCAGGGGGAAAAGCAAACTACTAAAACCCTTTTATCTAGAGAATCATTTTGTTTTATCATGGTAATTTTTACATTACTTTTGCCAGTACACTGACTTTATGAAGGGATCATTCACCTTCTTAACTCATGGTAGATAAGAAATATCTTTCCTAATCTCAAACACCACAGGGCAACGTGATGGGCTATTGAAGTACTCCATACCATTTATGAAGACTTTTAAGAAAAATCTTATATTTACTGAAAGAGAGAGAGAAGGGCTGAGCATGCGCTCAGTGGGAGAGAGCTTGCCTCATGCAGGTGAAGGCCTGGGCCTAACTGCTGCAGAGGGTATGAGAAGGAAGAGAATGAGGAAGACACAGGAAAGGATCTAGGAATCATCATCTAATGCTGAGGGAAGGAGAAAGGCAGAGAGAGGAAGACGAATGGGGAGAGGAGGAAGGAGGGGAAGGGAGTAGAGAAGAGAGGAGTAGAGAATGGAGGGAGGAAAGAGGGGAGGGAAAGGGAGGGGAGGGAGGGGAGGAGAAAGGATGGGAGGGGAGAAGGAAGAGGAGGGGAGTTGAGGAAAGAAGAGAGAGTGGGAGAAGGGAGGGAGGGAGGATAGAAGAGGAAAAGGGAAATGGAAGAAGAGGAGAGGGGAGAAGAGAGGAGAGGGGAGAAGAGAGGAGAGGATAAGAGAGGGAGGGAAGGCACGGGAGGCAGGACAGGAGAGGAACAGAGGGAAGAGGATGCAAGAGGCTGGCAGCCTCTCTAGTTTCAGGTGGGGTTGACTTGGTGGCTTGAGTACCTGTTGTCAATATTCTGACTTTGTCTCCCCCACCTTGCCATCCTAAACTTGCCTCCATTTTAACTGACACAGCTCAGAAAGAGAGGAGGCTGTGTCCTAAGTCAGTTAAGTCTTTGGCTTGGAATTCATGCATAATGTTTCCTGCCATTTTTCTGTTGTTCTGTTAGCTCCTCTTCTAATCCGGACAGAAGAGAAATGGATTCTACTTCCTGAGGTAAGAAACCAAAGTAGTGTGGCAAGGGATTTGTGTAAGAAAGTGAAGTAGAATTTAGACTACTTTAAAAATCTACTTGTTTAACGTAATTATTTTGAACAAAGGCGTATG
Organism: Peromyscus melanophrys; assembly: GCA_902168415.1. NCBI lineage: Eukaryota > Metazoa > Chordata > Mammalia > Rodentia > Cricetidae > Peromyscus > Peromyscus melanophrys. Next base: position 21,610 of record CABHPR010130632.1, read on the forward strand.
TTTTTTTTCTCCTTAATTTTTTCTTAAATTCATTAGGATTTGTGCATGTGACCTTAGTAAAAAAAATACTAATTGTGCTATAAATGTCTGCCTGCCTGTAGGTTTCCTGAACAAATTACTGTATATAACTAGCATTCTTCCAGGTCACTCCACAGAGCTTTTCCTGTTTTTTATAGCTCCATGGGCTTAATAAACCAATGTGCCATAATTTATTTAAATTCTTTCTTTTATATGAAAATAGACTTGACTTTTCTTCCTACTGCAATCCTGTGCTTACAAGCTCATCTGTGTACTCAAAACCAGTTGTTAAATTTGTTTCCTAGAAGAATAACATCTATTTCAAAGGGTACACACATTTTTTTTATTTTAATGAACAAAATCCTTTAGATTGGAGCTAGTCATGGGGATGGTGATATATTTGTCCAGTAGAGTTTCGTTTTACCATAGGGTCTCTTGAGGTATCTAGTCTCTGGTTCTTCATCACCCAAGAATTGTGGGATATGGGTTCCATCTCATGGAATGGGCATTAAGTCAAACCAGAAATTGATTGGGCACTCCCACAAGTTCTGTGCCACCATTGTCCTCGAATATCTGGCAGGCAGGACAGATTGTATGTCAAAGGTTTTGTGGCTGGATTGTTGTCCATATTTCTCTTTTGGTAGCCTGCAGAGTGTCTTCCTGCATGAAAGACTCTAGAACATAGGGGTGAAGGCTCCATGTAGGCACCAGGTTGACTGCTCCATGTTCAATGAGTTATGTGAGTATTGTCCTTGGCAATGTGGCCTTGCTGTCAGTTTGCAGAGAGCAATCTATTGTCTTTGCAACAGCCTGGGTTTTTTTGGGATTTCCACAGGACTCCCATTGGCCAACAACTCAATTCAGTTCAACTCAGTCCTGGTATTGGAAGCTTCATTTGCTGACAAGAGATGCCAGTTGGGACTTTTTATCCACTATGATTAGGAGACTTAATAGGATCACCTTCATATATTTTAGGAAGTTTCCACTGTACTAGGTTTCCATATCATCACTCAAATGCCTCTCAATTCCAGCTCTCTTTCCAAGAATTCCTTCTCTTGACCCTATCACCCCTCCTCTCCCATTCCCTATAAAGTCTATTTTATTTCCTCCTCCCAGAGACATCCATGTGTCTCCCCTAGTTCCTTCCACTATACCTAACATGTCTGGGTCTATGGATTGTAGGTTAGTTATCATTTATTTAATGACTAATGCACACATATAAGTGAAAACATACTGTATTTATCTTTCTTTGTTTAGGTTACCTCACTCAGGATGATTTTTTTTTTCTAGTTCCATCCATTTGCCTTTGAATTTCACGTCATTGTTTTTAACAATTTTGTAATACTCCATTGTGTAAGTGTACCACATATTCTTTGCCCATTTTTCTGTTGAGGGACATCGAGGTTGTTTCCAGTTTCTGGCAATTATGAATAATGCAGCAATGAGCGTGGTTGAGCAAGTAACTGTCCTTGTGGTGGGATGAAGAGTCCTTTGTGTCTATACCCAAGGGTGGTATAGCTGGATTTTGAGAAAGATGGATCCCCATCTTCCTGAGGAACCATCATACTGATTTCCACAGTAACTGTAAAAGTTTGCACTTCCACCAGTGCTAGATGAGTGCCCTCCTTACTCCATATCATCGCCAGCATAAGCTGTCACTTAAGCTATTCATCTTAACCATTCTGACACATATAAGATGGAATCTCAAAGTAGTCTTGATTTGCATTTCCCTGATGGCTAAGGATGTTGAACATTTCTTTAAGTGTTTCTCAACCATCTGAGATTCCTCTACTGAGAATTCTCTGTTTATATCAGTTCCCCATTTTTAACTGTAGTATTTGTGTTTTTACATCTAGTTTCTTGAGTTCTTTATATACTGCAGGTATTAGTCCTCTGTGGGATGTGGAGTTGGTAAAAATCTTTTCCCTTTCTGTGGCTGCTGCTTTTGTCCAATTGGTGGTGTCCTTTGCCTTACAGAAAATTCTCAGTTTCATAAGGTCCCATTTATTAATTGTTGATCTTAGTGCCTGTGTAATGGGTGTTCTCTTCAGGAAGTTGTCTTCTGTGGTCAAGGCTATTCCCCACTTTCTCTTCTAATTAGGTTCAGTGTATCTGGTTTTATGGTAGGTCTTTAATCCATTTGGAGTTGAGCTTTGTGTAGGGTGATAAGTGTATATCTACTTGCATTCTTCTGCATGCAGACATCCAGTTTGACCCTCACCATTTGTTGAAGATGTTGTCTTTTGTTGAGTATGTATTTCTGGCTTCTTTATAAAAAAACAAAAAAACAGGTGTTTATAGGTTTGTGGATCTTCAGCTTCCATCGACTAACATGTCTGTTTTTATGCCAGTACTATACTGTTTTTATTACTCTCTAGCACAACTTGAAATTAGGAATGGTGATACCTCCAGCAGTTCTTTTATTGCTCAGGATTGTTTTAACTATTCTAGGCTTTTTGTTTTGTTTTGTTTTTCATATGAAGTTGAGAATTGTCCTTTCAAGGTTTGTGAACAATTGTGTTGGAATTTTGATGGAGAATGCATTGAGTCTATTGATTGCTTTTCGTAGGGTGATCATTTTATTCTGTTAATTGTACTGGTCCACTAGCATGGAAGGTCTTTTCATCTTCTGCTGTCATCTTAATTCCTTTCTTCAAAGACTTGAATAAACCCTTCAATTTTTAGACCTGTTTGTTAGACCTCTCAACTCAAAGGTGCTATGCAACAGTTTCAGGAACACTGCTTTATTCATTTGACTAGTACTGCTTAGTGTGCACAACACTAAACAAGAAAAATCATGAAAGAAACCTGATCTACTTTCAAGACTTTAGAGAATTTCCAGAGCAGAATGGACATAGAGAGATGCAGGTTGCAAGGCCCAGTTTCAGCCTCTGGATCAGGCTTTCTCCCAACACAGTCACCCTAAGCCTGAACAGGTAGGACCTGGAGCTCATGATCTTGTTAGACTTCCAGGATGAGGGGCTGCAGGCAGAAGTATTCAGCAGTGAGACACAAGTCTGTATATGCTAATGAACCTTGAGGAGTTGACTTTTTTGTGAGACTGAGGAGAGAGACTTCCCTCTGAGAAGCTTTCTGGTGCTGAATATCTGTCCCACCCTTACTTTCTGTGGTATGAGACTGTGTAGCTCTGAGGCTAATTCTAAAGCCACCTCATAGGATGAGGAACAAAGTAAGGTTTGTATGATGAACTAAGACCAGACTCTATGATCCATGCTCAGTCTACTTGTCTACTTCCATCAACTTGTTTTGACCTAACAGTACCCTTCTCTTTCATGTGAGTAAACAAGGTAAGAATGATGTATCCCCAATTAAGCAAACACCTTGAACCTAATTTTCCTTTCTAGCACCTAGATCATAAAGGGCAAACGTGCCTGCTAAAGTAGCCTTGGTGTACTAAGTCTGAGTCCCTTCTCCAACCAGAGCAGGAAGGAGACCAAAATTCCTCCAAACATGGAGGAACCTCTGCTCAGACTTTGGCGTACCCTACAGTGTAGCATTAAAGTGACAATAGTGTTCCTATTATTTTAACTAAGAAAATTTTTATTCATTTTACATACCAATCACAGATCCCCCTCTTCCCTCCCCCCACCTCTCCAGCCTCCCCCCCCCCAACTATCCCCCATTCCCTCCTCCAAAAAGGTAAGTCCTCCCAAGGGGAGTCAGCAAAGCCTGGTAAATTCAGTAGAGGTAGGTCCAAGCCCCTCTCCCTGCCTCAAGGCTGTGTGAGGTGTCCCACCATAGGTAGTGGGCTCCAAAAAGCCAGCTCATGCACCAGGGATAGATCCTGATCCTACTGCCAGGGGACCCCTTAAGCAGATCAAGCTACACAACTGTCTTGATTATTCTGAGGGCCTACTCCAGTCCTGTGGAGGCTCCACAGGTGTTGGTCTAAATGTCATGAGTTCCCACCAATTTGGTTTGGTTGTCTCTGTAGGTTTCCCCATCATGATCTTGATGCCCCTTGTTCATAGAATCCCTCTTCTCTTTCTTCGACTGGACTCCTGGAACTTGGCCTGGTGCTTGGCTGTGGATCTCTGCATCTACTTCCATCAGTTACTGGAGAAAGTCTATATGATGATAGTTAGAGTATTCACCAATCTGATTACTGGGGTAAGCCAGTTCAGGCACCCTCTCCACTGTTGCTAGTAGTCTAAGCAGGGGTCATCCTTGTGGATTTTTGGAAACTTCCGGTTTCTCCCTATTCCCATGATGTCTCCTCTATCATGGTATCTCTTTCATTGCTCTCCCACTCTATCCCTATTCCAGCTTGGCCATTTCATTCCCTTATGTTCTTATCCCCCATCCCCTTCCCTCCATTGCCCACCCCCCACCCCCAGTTTACTCATGGAAATCTCATGTATTTCCCCTTCCCAGGGTGATCCATGCAACCCACCACTCTTGAGCATATACCCAAAGAATGCTCAATCATACCACAAGGACACATGATCAACTATGTTCATAGCAGCATTATTCATAATAGCCAGAACCTGGAAACAACCTAGATGCCCCTCAGCTGAAGAATGGATAAAGAAAATGTGGTACGTAAACACAATGGAGTATCATTCAGCAGTCAAAAACAATGAAATTTGCAGGTAAATAGACAGAACTAGCAAGTACCATCCCAAGTGAGATAACACAGACTCAAAAGGACAAACATGGTATGTACTCACTCATAAGTAGATACTAGATGTAAAGCAAAGGATAACCAGACTACAGCCCACAGTTCCTGAGAAGCTAGTGTTTCTATTTTACATTCCTGTAGCATTCTCCTCTTTTGTCTGATGACCTAGCAATGCAAACACACTAAACTGATTTGTAGTCTCCTGGTCCTGTCATGACTTTGAATTCTCAAATTATCTTTAAAGAAAAATGGATGTTGATTTGCATGAAAACCCTAAGTGAGACACTTTTTAAGATCAGTCTTTGTGGCTGAAAAAGATTCTTCATTGAGCAAAGGTGAGACAGACATCTAGACAAAGACCATGAAGTGGTAAAAATAAACAAAGACAAATAAGAAAAAACAACAAAAAGACAATGCTGAAGGGACATTATGAAAGATTCATCCCATTCCTTTTCCTACCACAGGTCACACAGGAAATGTAGGCTCATTTGCATCCCAAATGCAGAAATAACACCCAATGCCACTCCTTGCTTCAGTCAGTTCTTTCTCTTGAGATTGCTTTGTAAGGAGGTGCAGGTGAAGAACCAGCCTACCTCCATTTTAGGCTTAGAAGCCATCTTATAATAATGAAAAACTTGGACCATTCCGGTTTATGATTACACCTGTGTTTTTCAAGGATTGGGTTATACTCCACCTGTAACATTAACTGCAAATGGTTTTGTATTGCCTATTCCAGGAAATGGCACTCATGTCTTTGTTTGAAAAAGTTATTTATAACCATCTTGCAGCCCTACCTTTGTTTCAAAAGGTTAAATGACCACCTATGACAACATTGTTATGACTATCTGTTGTTATGATTACCTTGTTATGCCCACCCTGTAAACGTGTCTTTGTTTCAGGAGGTTGTTAGAAGTAACTTCTTATGCTTATGCTTATGCTTCTGTAACCCCACCTACTTCCCCACCAGACCCCCTACCCCTGAGATATAAAACCCGTGTCTTCCTCACATCCAATGCCTATTTCTCATAGGCTATCTTAGGGGAAGATAGCCTATATATAAGAATAAAATAAAATAAAAACATGTTTTAATTAATTGCTTGCTTTAATTAATTTGGCCATGATGAATTGTGTCAGTGGTTTTTCTCCTCCCCTCTTTGGGATTAACACAGGAAATGTAAAATTTTAAATGATAATATTGAATTTTCAAAGTCCAACACTGAGAGTGAGATGGTTTACAGCTTCCTCTCTCTGTTGAAGCCCAAAGGCCCAGGTAAGCGCTTGAACTCTAAGTTATACTTATGGCAAAACCTGAATCCCTGACTCCACTCCCAGAATCATCACATTGTTCTCAGTATCCCATGTCTGCAGGCTGGGGGAGACTCAGCCCAGTTCTAGACAATTTGTGATATGTCTTCACAACTCTACCTGAAGATCTAAAGAACTGAAGAAAACTAAAATATTTCTGTATTGCAAAGGAAACAATCAGCAGAGCATGCAACTAGCCCACAAAATGGGAGAGATTTTTACCAGCCACACTTCAGACAAGAAACGAATATTCAGAATTTACAAAGAACTGCAGAAATTAGATACCAAGAAATAAAACTGCTAGTCAATAAATGAGCAAATAATTTGCACAGACATATTTTAATAAAAGAAACACAAGTGGCCAATAACTATTTTCAAAAATGATAAATATCCCTAGCCACCAGGGAAATGTAGGTTAAAACTACTTTGAGATCCACCTGTCTTAATTAGGGTTTCTACTGCTGTGAAGAGACACTATGACCATGGAACCTCTTATAAAGGAAAATATTTAATTTGAGCTGGCTTACAGTTCAGAGGTTTAGTCCATTATCATCATAACAGGAAGCATGGTAGAGTGCAGGCAGACATGGTGCTAGAGAGGTAGCTGAGAGTTCTACATCTGGATCCACAGGCAGCAGGAAGAAAGAGTGAGTCATTAGGCCTATCTTGAACTTCTGAAACCTCAAAGCCCACCCTCCAATGACATACTTTCTCTAACAAGACCATACCTACTCAAACAAGAACACACCTCCTAATAGTGCCACTCCCTATGAGCCTACAGGGCCATTTTCATTCAGTCTACCACATTCTACTCCCTGGCCACCATAGGTTTATAGCTACATCATAATGCAAAGAAAATGTGTTCAGTCCAACTTCAAAAGTCCCCATAGTCTATCACAGTATCAGAAATGTTTAAATGTCCAAAGTTCAAAGTCTCTTCTGAGACTCATGCAATCTTTTAACTATAATCCCCCATAAAATCAAATGAAAAAGCAGGTCACATACTTCCAACGTACTATAGAACAGGATATACATTACCTTTCCAAAATAGTAAAACAAGAGCATAATAAGGAAATACTGGACCAAAGCAAGACCGAAAATCAGCTTGGCAAACTTCAAATTCCATGTCTGATGTCAAAACTCTCTTCAGATCTTCAACTCCTTTCAGTTTTGTTGACTGAACACATTTCTTTATCTTGGGCTGGTTTCATTCTGTATTACCAGCTTTCCTTGGCAGGTATCCCATGACTCTGGCATCTCCAACATCTTGAGGTCTCCAAGGAAATTCAGGTTTCACCTTCACAACTTCACATAATGGCCATATACTAATATTCTTCTCAGAAACTTCTTGATTTGGGCCCCCACAGTTCAAATCATCCTCAGCACCACTTTCTTCCATGCTCCTACTAGCTAGTATGACCCATTAAGCCACGCTTAAAGCATTCCACTACTTTCCTAACCCAAAGTCCCAAAGTCCACATTCCTTCAAACAAAAACATGATCAAACTTACCACAGCAATACCCCAGTCCCTGGTACCAACTTCTATCTTAGATAGGGTTTCTGTCGCTGTGAAGAGACACTATGATCATGGCAACTCTTATCAAGGAAAACATTTTACTGAGGGCTGGCTTACAGTTTAGAGATTTACTCCATTATCATCACAGCAGGAACATGGCAGAGTGCAGGCAGACATGGTGCTAGAGAGGTAGCTGAGAGTTCTGCATCTGGATGCACAGGCAGCAGGAAGAAAGAGTGAGTCACTAGGCTTAGCTTGACTTTTGAAACCTCAAACCATATCCCAGTGTTATACTTCCTCTAACAAGGCCACACATACTCCAACCAGGACACACTTCCCAATAGTGCCACTCCCTATGAGCCTATAGGGTCATTTTCATTCAAACCACCACATCACCTCACCCCAGTCAGAATGGCTATCATCAAGAGATATGACAACAAATGTTGAGAGTATATGGCTAGATAGGAATCCCAATTCACTGTTGGTGAGGAGTATAAATTAATATAATTCCATAGTCACTGTGAAAATAAGTTTGGAAATTTCCCAGAAAAAAAATAGAACTACCATGTGACATAGCTAATTTACTCCTGGGCAGACACCCAGAGTATCCCATACCCTAAAGTAGAAATTTGAACCCCCATGTTTATTGCTGCTTTATTTGCTATAGCAAAGAGTTGGAATCAATCTATTTGTCCACCAACAGAAGAATTGAAAATGAAAATTATATATGAATACTATTCAGCTCTAGAGGAAAGTTTAATCACAAAATTTTCAGGAAAATGGCACAACTTAGAATGCATAATATTAAGTGAAGTCAATCTCAGAAAGAAAAACTTGTACATGCTCTCCCTCATATGCAGAACCTAACCAATAATATATATGTATGTGTGTAACAAATGTAGGTAAGGGCTCAATATAGCATGCAGAAGAGAGAACAAAAAACACTACATGTAATGGGCAGTTATGAAAGAGGATAAAAAGCTAATTGTTTTTCCAGTTCTAACTTTGTTATGGGGTTTTGTTTGTTTGTAGTAGACAAGTGCATAAAAATATATTCAATAGTGAAGGTGTAATATCCAATGTGAAGCTTTATACCTTTAGAATGGCTATTTTTAACTATAATTCACTGAGATCCACAGGATTTGGGTATAGTTAGTTGAAGTCTGTAAAGGACTTTATTTATGATTTTTTTCATAATAAAGTTTATTTTTAAAAGGAATTGAAGTAGGTAAGAGATAATAGAATCTTGATAAATAAATTGATGTCACAAAATGAAAATATTTGGCAAATAGTTGGGGTTGTAATTCAGTAGTAAGATGCTTACCTAATAGGTCCCAGGTTTGATACTTAGCACCATAAAATGCATACATACAAATATACATATATACACACTTGTGTATGTACATACATACACACATGTGAATGTATATACCTGAGTTTGTATATATGTGTCACATGTGTACAGTAACCTGCAAAGATCAAAAGAGGCATCAGATCCCTTATAGTTACAGACTGTTATGAATCATCGCATAGCTGGGAACTGAATCCAAGACCTTTGCAAGAACAATGTGCTCTTAACCACTGTGCTGTCTTTCAACAAACACACACACACAAACATACATGCACATACACACATACTACCTTTCACACAGTCAAGGATATGTTAAGCTTTATTAGAGCAATTTTTATATTTGTGCAACTATAGCCAGTTTATATGACTGTACTAACAACTTTGCAATATATCTTGTCTGTTGCCAAGGCAACAAAGTCCAGAGGTTCAAAGTGTAGTGAACTGTATGTGCCTGTATTCAAATTCTGTCTCTACTGCTTACTATTGTTATGAGTTTGTTATAATTATTTTGTCAATACATAGCAAAAAGTAAGTGGTTTGACATTAACTTAGTTCAATGAAATGAATAATTATTAAAGACTTTCTGTGGGTAGGAAACTGTGCCAGATATTACAAGAGCCTCAGAGATTAACTGGACACCATGATACTCACTCCACGGCTTGTCATCTAGCTGAAAAGGGAGACAGGATAAAACACATAAAAGATGCTCCATTAAAGAATCACCAATTCTGCTAGGGAACCAGAGGACAGACACTTGGACAGCCCAAGGGAGATTTCCAGGAGACAGCAGCACTAGTGAAGACAGCAGAGGGGGCAGTCTGGTAATAAGATGTAGAAGGGAACGCAGGCAGAACGCCACAGAGGAACAGTCTAGAAAAGCTAAGAGCTTGTGGACAGAATGGGGGCCACTTGCTTTCTGAAGACACAGAAGTTGATCAGAATCTAGAATCCCAGGGGAAGGAACTTTAACTGAACTCCAAACATGGACAGCATTCCTTTCCTCTGATGAGTATCAAGCACCTCTGGAAACTTCCAGAGGGTGACTAAACACTATCTTAAACTCTAGATGTAGAGATACTACATCAATAGGAAATAACTATATGAGGTTTCCTATTTGAAAATAGCAAGCTCAAACTTTGAATGGAAATTTATAAATTAATTTACAATTTTTTTTAAGAATGCATTTGAACTTTATCACATTTACCAAGCAGCAGCCACTATGAAAGGCCTCTTTGCAGGAATTGAAATAATTAAATTGGAGATTCAGTGTACCTTTTCAATCATTTTATTTTAAAAAAAAAACACATTCTGGTTTCTCTGAGGAAGAGATAAACCACAGTGAAGGAAGTGGCAGAGTCTTTCAGAGCACTGTATTCACCATAAAATAAATGACACTGTCCCTAAATGACACTATTTGCCTGTTCAGACTAGTTTTTGTGCTTACTTTTATCCATATTTGGGTGGGACAGAGGAGATGGAGATACAAACTTGAATGAAGAAGAGTTTATGAACAAATCATTACAACAGCATCAAGGGAAAATTCACTGCAAATGTGGAGGGGCAGCTGACAAGGCTTTCCTGGAGTTCTATCTGATCTGGGCTTGAACACAGTTTGCGTAGTCATGTAAATACAGTGATGAGGAAGTTCTTCCTAGACAGAGCAGTCAGTAGCTGCAAAGGCTCTTGAGCATCCAAGCATTTGCAGGACGACAAATGGTGTGTGTGCGTGGAATGATGGTAGGTACTTAACTAAGGCAGTCTATGTTCCAAGTGTCTTTTAGACTGTTCAGTTTAAACTAATGAGGAGACAGATCTGAGTGCAGGCAATGAGATACAATGAATGCTGGACCATAGCAATGGTCCAGATGAAAGCTGATAAATTATGAGAGCTATAATTAATTTCATAGCTGGCTACCAAGCACTTACTGTTGAATGAGATGTACCTTGTAGGTGGTAATAATTCGCATATGCATTGTGTCTATCAAATTATGTGTGCATAAATGCATGATGGGGTTAGGACCTGTAAAAGTACAACTAAATATAGTTGTAGGTAGTTGGAAGAAGGCCCCTGGGACCCAGAACGTAGAAAAAGGACATGGGTTTGAGAAGAATCCTAAAATGTACAGTACTTGGAACTTTGGGAGAAGATGACCACCAAAGGAAGAGTGCAGTAGAACTTTTATAAACTTGGAGCCTAGCACTGTGTCTGGCACAGAGTGCACACCGGTGGGAGGATTGTTGCATGGATGATCAACAGTGGAAGTGAGCAGATAAAGCCTACTCTCCTCTCCTGGAAATTGTCCTCTGGGCTATTGAGTTCCATGGTCTGTCCTTTGTCTTGAACTTCTCTGTGTCTTAATGGGAGAATGGCTTGTCATCTCCTTGTTCTTTTCACATGGATGTTCTTCACTATTTATTTACTAAGAGAAGTAAAGTTGTGTCCCTTGGTTAGTAGGCCTCACATCTCATGGGGAAATCTACTTCTAAAGCTCCAGGGAAGTCAGATAATGGGATGAATAAGAAGAAATCAGGAAACTGGAAATGAACAGTTATAAAGTTCAGTAGAAAGGTTTTCGTGGGAAGTAATTCAGGAGCAGAATTCCAGATTCCTGAGCATTAAAGAGTAAGTGTGTGGGGCGAAGAAGAAATACGGCATCATTTCAAGAGGTTTAGAGCAACATGGTAAAAAGGTGTAGAGTGATACTGGAGGAAAAGCAATATCAAAAGCTTTTGTTGAGAAAGGGGAGGTTCTTCAGGTCAAAAGCTCACCAGAGCAGAGAACTTTACCCTTGCTCCAGTGTGCTGTTTGTCATGGAAAACAGACATGCAAAGTTACCAGGAAGCTAGCATCCTGATGCTATCCGCCACCCAGATGTGAGAGTTGGGAGAATCTGTAGAGCCTACTAAAGAAAATGATGCCAAGGCTGTGTGCCCAAGAGAAATAGCTCTTCTTGGAATAGGAAAGGTGACATCTTAATTATACCAAGGTGCCCAAACTATAAACAGAGGATGTTCTTTTCATTTTTCTTGGTCTTCTTTCATTTCTCTTAGTGTATATATCTCAAATATTTTGTGGTACTCGTGCCTAAGTATTTCTTTTTTATATTACAAGCATTTTTGAGATGCAGTTATTTGTTACTAGTATGCACAAATGTAATTACTTTTGTAATATATTATGTGTAATTCTATACTTTTCTGGATACATATATGTATTTCACAAAAGTAACATGGTAGAGGCTGGAGAGATGCCTCAGTGGGTGAAAACATGTACTGTTCTGCAGAGTACCCAAGTTCTCTCCCTAGCACTCATGTTAGGCTGCTCACAACTGCCTGAAACTCCAGTTTCAGGGGATATGAGACCTCTGTGTTCACCTGAACTCATGTGCATACACACACACACACACACACACACACACACACACACACACACACACACGAACACAAAGAAATATACATAATTAAAACATAATAAAAATAAATTGTTATAAAATAACCTTGACTACAACACTAGTTGACATGCCAACAATGGTGGGGGAAATCACATAAGGCCCCACCTTAGATGAACAACTAGAGGCAATCAATGGCTACGGAAAAAAGGGGGGAAATCAGGCTTTTCCAGTGACAAGCCACTGCCCAAGCACTCAGCCCTAAACAAATACAATTATGAACACTGACGCTCTTCAGATGAGTCCAGCTATGTTCAGATACTCTGTCAATTTAGTCTTATGCCAAGGCAGCGTCTTTCAAGAGGAGAATCTGGGACTCACAGGGTTACTGAGAAACCTTTACAGGCTGTCAATGTTCACAATGGATTCTATGTAGAGCCCTGATTCCAACATCAAAGACAACACTATGAAGCAGGAAGTAGTGGCCTGCACCTCTAGTCCCAACTCTGACAGAGCATCACTTGAGCCTGGAAGTGTGAGGGTACATGGGCAACATAGTGAGACTCTGTCTACCAAACAAAACAAAAACAAAAGGTGTGATGAGAGCATTCTTTTCCTGTGCGCTGAGTCCTGAGTGCTGCATCCCATTGCTCACACAGGAAGTTCTTGGAGGTGCTGTCCTCTATTACTGCTGATCAAACCCTTGATACTCAGGACTTTAAGGCATTACATTGTCTCCCTGCATCTGCTTCTCTAGATAGGCCCTTTAATCTTTCTTAAAGCCCTTATTTTCCAATCCTTCGATCATCTGGAAGAAAAAAACAAGTTCCCACCCCTCTTCATCTCTTTCTGGATGTGCGTACTGACGCCCTCACATTCTGTGGCTTCTGTTTCTTTATCCAGGTATTGCCTTCTCTTAAAATTGAAGTATTGCAGTTGACACGTACCTTTTTGAAAACCAACAATAACCAAACGTAGCTATGAAAACATTTCAAAATATGATGTGCAATTCACAGATAAACCAAAATGATATTTCCATTGTATTCCTCCGATTCCATTTGGGGCCCTACTTCATGGGGAAATATGAGGCTTGATTATCCATTTTCAACAAAATAACAATTGCTCAGGCAGGAATATTAACTCAGGCAAGTAAAAATGACTCTTGCCTTCATCTCAGCAATTCCACACCTACTCACCTTTCAACTGACTTTTAACAGAATTTTAGTTTGCATTAAAAAAATCTATTTAATTGCATTGGAAAACCACTTCACTGTCATGCTCCAGGCCCATACTATGTTGCAGCTGCTCCTATTTAAAGGATAATTGTAGTCTCACTCTTCTACAAGGAACTAATTCTGATTTTGAAAGGATTTGTCCTCACGGTTATCCCGATGAGAGAGAACTGGATTATTGCAGTGTAAAAGAGCTGAATAGTCCTATTACCGTTATTATGCCTCAAATGTTGTATATTGTTGAAGATCAAAGTACTGTACCACACTTGATGGTGAGATGTACATGCATGGCACACTTCCCACATTATGTAAGAAATACTGCATTTTATGAATCATTTAGTGCCATGTGAGGTGTCTGTGCACCCAGGAGCATTTCCTTCAAACTTTCCTCATCATTCTGAAATCCTTTATTTTCTGGTTGAAGGACTTACAATCGAGTCATTTCTCCCTCGTCTCCCCAGGAAATAAACTTCAGTGCTTTCTGTTCCTCCACTGTAAGATATTACTTATTGCACATCATTCTAGTTTACATTTAAATTACTTTAGAAAAAAATGTTAAATAACCCTGGACAGCAGTGGTTCTATCCAGGAAATTGAGAAAATGTAAAGGTTCCCATCAAAACCACTAATGATGTTTTTGAGATCTTTAAAATGTAAGGACTGAGTGTTGATTAAGATTCTCATGAACTAAACACAGAATTTCTCCCATAATGCCTTTGGGAAGGCAAATCTGAGCACACCTGTATTAACGTGCTTTACAATACAAGGAGCCGTACAAAGGGGCCAAATACAGGGCTTTTAAAGTGCAGTGGGCTGTCTTCTACTGAAAAAATGCTGAATCATGGAGCCCTGAATCTCTCATCCTCATATCTAGAAGACACCAGTAAAGGACTGAGTCCTAATTTAGTTATGTAATCCAGCTCAGTGGAACTTGAGTTTTAATGCCTAGCTTTACACAGCTAGTCCCTCTATGTGATGGTTTATTCTGATAGTCTATCTACAGAGGACTTCTATCCTTGAAGAGAAACTGCAAACTCCAAGAAAAAAATGCTGAGCAGGAAGTACAATTTTCTACGGAATGATTTTTATAAAATTTTCATAAATCACAGATAGGATTTGCTGTCTAGAAGATATTTTCCCCGAAGTCTACCTTCTTTGTATGTGATTCAGAGAAATTCCTGTAAGATTCAGGGCTTGCGTACATAATAGAAAGGATCAGTACACTTGAAATGTAGTCAGTGCAAACGTCTGCAAATTTGAAGACACAACAGTTTATAAAATTATAATTAAAATTAACTTGGGAGACATTGAAACAGCAAAATCAAATGCTGGTTATGTTTCGGTTAGGCTTTCCAATGTAATTTATACGATTATCAAATTAAATGAGACTGTGAAACTAAATGTAAAAAATTCAGATCTGGTCTAAGACATAGTAGGTGTTTTACAAGTCAAAGTATTGGTCTTATGACACTAATATTAGCAAGAAGAAGCCTTGCTCATGGACACACATTTCCTCTTAGACTCTGTAAAGTTACTAATCCCAGTGAAGAATTGTAACCTGGAGGAACACATTATAGTTCATGATGCTCACTTAGAGAGACTGAGGAAATGCTGAAGCTCCACCTCCGGATGGGCAGGGCACATGAAGGTATCCTATAGTGGTAATCCTCCATGGTATCTGAGGACCAACACAAAGGACAACCTTGCATATCTAGTAACATTTCTTACTAGTAACCTGCTCTTACCATTTCCTGTGTGCTCATCTTAGCATCAGTGGCTTCCATCTTTCCCGAAGATTGAAGCCAGGCAAGAACTTTTAACCATTCCCTAGGCCAGGCCCATCTCTAAATGAATGGACCCAGAATTCATGGGGCTGGTGGCCAAGCATGAGCACTTTTGAAGCTGTTGGAATGACTTCACAGACCCAACACATTCGGAAAAGATGATTCTACACTGTAACTCATCTAGAGCAGGAACCATTTTCAGCAGTGTGCTCTATTTTACATCATAATTTTCTTTGTTTACTTATTTTATTTGAGGCAAGGACTTTTGTATCCCAGGCTAGCCTCCAACTTTCTGTGTAGCTGAGAGTGACCTTGAAGTTTTTGATCCCTTTGCCTTCACCTCTTTTTTTTCTTACTTATTTTTAACTAGCATATAATACAGTATTAAATTTCATTGTGGCATTTTTTTTAAAAAAAAATGTGTTTTTGTTAATTCTTCCCATCTCTCTGACCTTCCTTCCTTGTACCCTTCCGCTGTACCCACTTACTGTCTTTTCAGTTTTCCTGTCTCCTGTGTTCTATTGCCCTCCCAGCTTCCTCAGCACCTCTTAGTCCCATCTCCTACTTTCCTTTCTAGTTTCATGGGCTGTATACGTGCTCACTCTGGCTTTGATACCTATATATGACTACTGTAAGACTAGGGTCTACATGACGGAAAATAAGTGGTTTTTGTCTTGTTGAGTTAACTCACTACAATACTTTCTAGTTCCATATATTTTCCTGAAAATTTATTGATTTCATTTTTACTTTACAGCTGCACAGATTTCAAATGTATACAAGAGCCACATTTCCATTATCCATTTACCCCTTGATGGATGTCTAAGTAACTCTCCATTTCCCTGCTATGCCCAGTTTTAAGTGGTGTTTTGTTTTGTTTTGTTCCAAAGCCATATAGAGCTTTGTATGTCTCTCTGTCTTTGCTTAGTACTATATACATAAACGACTGGAGAAATAAATGAGAACCTTAACATACTATGAAAAGAACTATTTCATTTTTAAAGTAATATTCACTCCAAGGTGTAGCTATTCAAATTTTCCTTCAGTGGAATAGAATATTACCATTCATTATGTTGTAGACCTTGGGGAGAATGTTATAAAGTTGTGGGTATTCTTAATTATTATATTGAGATGACCATGCTCAGGTGTTTAAATCATCCCAATAGCTCAAATTCCTTCCCATGCAAAGCTCAAGCACCCACTGTGACTCCACACACTTCTGACTGTTGATTGTTTGCAGGGGTGACACACAGGTCCCTAGCATTTGGGTAGTGGAAAGAAGTGGGTGTGGCACATTCAGTATGTCCAAAATATTAGGACCCTCACAGTAACGCCATTCTAGCTGCAAGCCTGTCCGTTTTTCTGGAGTTCACAGGGCCAAATAGAAATTGATTATGAATCCTAAGAAAGTTTGTAAAGCTAAAACTTTATATGATATCATTTGTTGATAATATCTGTTGATGACAGAAAGTTAAGCTTAGATAAGCTTAGATATGTTTTATTTAACCCTAAAAACTTTTATTATCCTGGGAGGACACACACACATTTTAACATCTACAAATGAATTTTAAAGTCAATGTTATGAACCACAAAACTTCGCTGTAAATTTTATTATAAAGACCTCTATTCCAGGAAAGATGACACTTTCTGGCTCTTATTTTGTGACTCAAAGAGTTTAAACTCAGAGTGAAAGCCTTCCTGTCTTCTTTTTCTCACCTCAACTGCCACTACATTAGTCTGGAGGTAAGAAACTGTGTTCGTGTTATCTGTAAAAATAAGATAGAAGCTTAAGAGAAAAAAGGCTGCACGGGGTGGAGAGCAATGTCTGAAGATAGGTTCCCAAAGGCCTTTGCCAAGAGGAGAGACCCGCGGATGCTAAATCATCATCCTTACAGGGCATTGATAGTTTCTTGGTCTTTGCATTTGACTGGTGCTTGTAATTTTGGGGGGGGGGGG
>CABHPR010130633.1:0-14545 GCA_902168415.1 Peromyscus melanophrys
TGTGTGTGTGTGTGTGTGTGTGTGTGTGTGTGTGTGTGTGTATCAAGTCGGGGTTATATTTGCTTCCCTTTGTAATGTAATCTAGAAGAATCGGCAGTGTGGACGTGTCATGCATGGGCAGAGCAGGGGAGCTATTTTTGTTACCTTATGTGTAACATTGGGTAGCAGGTCCCCAAAATATCTACAGTGCTTTTTCATACAGAGAGCGAATCCGTCCTCATTCATGTTAACAGGTGTCTGTGTGTGTGAGAGAGAGAAAATAAAATGTTTGCCTAATTTTTAAATCACTCCAGTAATGTAATATATGAATTATATGTATCTGTGGCCTATGTGTATACACATGTATGTATCTGTGCATGGGTCTTGCGTAGATATGAGCCAGATTTAACACCTGCATTCTTCATAAAGATACACTAAAATGAAACCCAAATTCAGTATCAATTCTGAAGTGCTTTAAACCAATCTTTTTATTACAAAATCTCTGAATTTACAGGAAAGCTGAAAGAATTCCACAATGAACAACCCTCCTGGTGCACCACTTTTCCTCCATAACTGACATTTTAACAGACTCTCTTTATCACAAACAGATCCGTCAACCCAACCCATCCATTTATCAACACTTCTTATTTTGGGATATGTTTCAAAGTAAGGTGTAGACTTCAAAACACTTTATCCCAAGCCATTTCGGCATGCACATCTTTAACTCCACATAAATATTTCTGTTTTTCCCCTTTGAAGTAAAAATAAATAAATAAATAAATAAAAATCTACGTATAATGAAATGTACGCATACACAGTGGACTAAGAATTATGATAAAAAAATTAAATGCACACAGCTGTAAACCTTTATCAGGACTGGCATAGAACCATCGCCATCATTTCAGAATGCTCCATCCGGTGCCCCTAAGGCAACTGTCCTGCGTCTTGGAGTAGTTTTGCTTTTCCACAATTTACAACTAGAACCATGCAACTGCTTTGGGGAGGGGGAGAGACCTTTTGTTTTATTGTTAATGCTGAATTTGTGTTCTGTATCGCTCAGAATGAAAGATTTTCACCCAGGACAGAGCGGCGGCTGAGAGTCCAGTTGACAATAGAAGGCTTGAAGGGCATTCTCAAGCTGCTCATCCTCATGACAAGAGCGAGAAAGTGAAGAGGTTTTGGAAGAGAAACTGGTTTTAAAAACACACATTTATAAGAGTCTGGCCGAAGGCCTTCACACAGACCTGCTGGGCCGGCTGCCACTTGGGACAGGCGCGTCCCACTGGGGGCGGGGCAGGGGATTTTCCAGTCCGACACCAGGCAAGGATGGAGGGTCGGCTCTTGCACTCCCTTCTTCTCCCTGGTTCTGGTTTCCAGCTTCTTCCACGCCCGCCCGCTGTGAACACTGGGGTCTGCGGGTGTTCCTTCCCACAGTGTTCCCGAGAGAGCAAGGACAGTTTCTCCACTCTCACAGGGTGGCTGTCTCCCGCCGGACTGGGGAGGGAGAGCAGCCATCTCGCCTGGGTTATGAGTCAGCAGCTTTCCCCTCCCACCCTGGGAGAGGCTGTGCCAGGCGGCCTCCCTCCCAGACTGGAGCGCAGAGGTCCCTAGGGACTCTGTCTGCTGGGACGTGGAGAAAGTGAGGGCCTGGAGCGGGCATGCCTCGTGTTCATGAGTGTGTACACTCAGCTGTGCGCGTTCTTACACAGCCTTCCTGGGCTCTTAAATAGCATTTGAGAGTGGGTATGTACGGGAAGGCAGGACACAAATGCAAACTGGTTAAATTATGTCTAGAATGTACAATGCAATTTTCAAAACATTGTAAAACCTCCTGAAGAGGGGTTTTCTCTTTTAAGTTTTTGTTTGATTCTTGTAAAAAGTCTTAGACACAGCACAGCTCTTCAGTATGCAAGCTCAGGAAGCATAACAAATTCTGTCCCCAGGAGATGACTGTCGGTCCAAGCTCAAATCTTTTCTACTAATTTTAGCCACGGAACCATACACACTTTTGAGTTAAAAGCTGTCCTATTTTTGTTTTGGAGTTTGTTTTTATAAAACCACATATGTTAGATGATGATGAGAAACTTTCTAAGGTCAGGATGCATTGTGAATTATGTGACTTTCCCTTGATTTTGAACAAACATACGTTAAAAAACCCTGTGATTTACTTATTTTCACATAGCCTACTTGCCTCACAAGATTTATTTTGGTAGTCACTAAAAAGTAAATTTCTGAAACCTCATATTGTGTAGAAATATCTCGGGAATTCTGTCTAGGTTTAACAAGGAGTTTTATCGGCTTCCCAGACATGGTATATGTCCTGAGGTTGAAGTAACATATTCTTGAAGGCATAGTTACATATGCTTATATGCATTAGAGACTATGTTGTATGCATATATCTAAAGAACATGCTAGGTGGTATTTCTGCTACTAGGTCTGGATACAGTGATACAACTTTTAATTAGTCAAAGGCTTTAGTGAGGACAGCTTATTGATTCAATGCTCAGCAAACACACAGGTGCTGCATCTCACACATTCCTCTTGTTTAGGAAATCTCAGGATGAAATCAAAGTCCAGCACTTTCCCTGCCCTAGATGTAACTGGAACCACCTGCCCTGTAGCTGTCAGACACATCGTGTCTCTGAAGCAGAAGCTTGCCTGTAAGGCAGTTGGCTGTGGTTCCTCAGTAGGGTGATCTGTGACTCCTCAGCCCCCTTGTGAGAAAGGTGGACATTTCCTGGAGATTAAGCAATAAGTATTTTGGTCCCCGTCTTGGTAAGAAGCATGCAGAGGGAGTGTTTCCTCAACCATAGAGATCCTGAGTTTGGTAGGCTTTTCACACTGGGCCCTCACCACTGCTATAGTGAGATGTCTATGTCAACAGTCTTTCCTCCGAGGCCATTTTCACTTTAACACAAGAAAAGCATTGCAAAGCTCTGTCACGGAAAGGAGGCTAACCCCAGAGTCTATCCAGTCATAAGCAGTGTTTCCCCAAAATCACGGGATGAGCCGTGTGTACGCATTTTTGTTCTAAAATGAAGTGCTGGCCAACAACAAATGTCTTCCTGTTCTTAGGTGACCATAACACTAAGAAAAGTCTTTTTCTGAAAAATCCCCTTAAGGATCAGGATTGAATTCAGCCTCAGTCAAGTACTGCCCAGATGCTTTCCTGGGAGTAAAGGGGAATTTCAGGGTAGTTCCTGACACAAGTATCTGAAGATGCTGGTTGTCTGATAGGCGCAAGATGCTGCGCACAGAGGTATTGGGAGAATAAGAACCTTTTCTTTGTTATAAGAATATTTTTGTCTGGCATTTTATATATGTGTGTCTTAGTTTAGGAATTTGATCAAGTACAAGCAGAATCCTAGTCTTCAGTAGCTGACTAGACATAGCATATTAACTTTCAAATGTCTACATATATCAATATTTCATGTTTTGCTTTTTATGAAACTCACATGAACCACTTTGAGAACCACTTTATAAACAACACTGAGTTAGTGTCAGAAGGGTGTGTATATGTGTGTATGTGTATATATATCACATCTCTCGAGCCAAACAACAGCAGTAGCTTCCCCACTAGGGCCCATGACCGCCTCAGTCATGGGGCTTGAGTGGGTTTATAGCACCAGGAGGGGAATTCCCTCCTGTTAAATGGGCCCAAAGTCTGAGCACAAAGTGTTGGTTATCCCTGCTACACGCTTGCCGCTCTTGTGCCAGTGGGCACATCTTGTTTGGCCAGTCAGTCATATTGCCTGCAAGGACCACAGCTGAGTCAGAAAGTTGATGAAAATGCGGTCCCAGCCATCGGCATAGTACCTTCCAGCAATGTGAGGGACAGCCAGTACGGAGGAAGCGTCCAGCCCAGCACCAGTCTTCAGCAATAGGGTCTCGCCATCAAGTTCTGGTGGGCAACCAATAGCAGCGGCAATTGCTCATAGTGTTTTGGGGATCTCAGGGGCCTCCCCACCCAACAGTTTGTAGGCAGATAGCCAACCTCTGGCATAGGGCTTTCATTTAATAACTTATGGCTGTCTTTATCCACCCATACAGGGTAGAAGAGGAGTAAATTCTAACTCTGGCATTGTCTTGGGTGACCCTGGGTAAGCCTGAGCAGTTCCATGGTGTGTGTGTGTGTGTGTGTGTGTGTGTGTGTGTGTGTGTAATTGACTCTGAAAGAGATATTTTGGAGAGGCAGAGAGGTGTAGGGTAACTGTTGTCATTGAGAGAGGAAGCCTGTATTGAGTGCACAGGCGTCTTGCAGTGTATTCAGAGTCTATCTGCTTCCCATGAATCTGTCCTTAGGTTTTTTTCTTTTGGCTCAAAGCTGTTCTGTTGTGGTCTCACCTGAGAGTGTACATCTATTTATCACAGCATGCTTTATTAGAAGGAACCACAAAGAGGGAAGCACAGCAATGTAAGAATTGCCCAATGCACGGTGATTACTTTTTCTTTAAACAATCTGTTATCTTTTAATGGAGTCATAAATTAAAAGAGGGTCATTATGCTACTCATATATCTCTCTTCCACCCAAAGGTCTACTGCAGTGAATTATTTTGGATTTGGTTTGTCTGAAAACCCATCTTTGTTTAATTTTTATTGTTGAGCTATACTTTTTTTTTAATCAGTTATAGAATTTAGGTTGTAAATTTTTCCTTCAATGCTCTAATGTACTCCATTGTTTATGGTTAGAAATCAGTGTAGCTCAGGGTGATCTGGAGCTTGCTCTGTAGCAGCTGGCTGTGAACTTACCTTCCACGTGCTGGGATTGTAGCATCTGATGCTTTTGGTACCTCACCTTTTGTGACATAGCAAATGTCACACATGATGCTTTTGGTACTTCACCTTCTGTGGTACAGCACTTTTCCTTGGATGTTTTGGATTCTTTCTATTAATGACTTTCAGCAACTTGATTGGTGTCCACATGTGTGCATATTTATTTTGTTTGTGACTCACTGAACTTTGTGCTCCAAACACTTCTAGGAAAATGGTTGAATTTTGGTAAGAACAGAGAGCTGTATGATGTTTAAATTTGTCCTATCCAATTCCCCCTTCTCGTGGCGACCTTGGAAATTAACAGCCCACAACACAGTGAAACCAGCAGGATTCTAGCTACTAGAAAGGGCAGAATGGGGTTCTAGTTCCTTTAGTCTTGGTCCTGGAGATGTCATTATCTGACTTTTCTGGTGCTTTCTTGGAAAGCCTGTCTTCATGTGCCTTGTGTCACCTGTTATGAACAGCTTTTTCCTTGGGAATTTTGCCCAAAACATTGAGAGACAAACACTGAAACTTCAGATTCCTGGACTGATAAATACCAATCGTAGTAAACAATGGCCAAACCACAAGCCAGAAAAAAAAAAATCTGGGGACTGATGCATCCATAGAGGCCTTTCAGAGACTATGTCCAACATGTCTCTGGAAGTCTAAAAAAATACTCACATAGATTCTCAGGATTGTGTGCATGATGATCTCACACAACAGAGAAAAGCCTCAGAGATCTCACTTCTGATTCTTAGATCCTCTACCTAATCATGAAGGTTGTACAATCAGGAAGTGAAGGGGGAGGGCAGCATTGTGAACGCCTCCATTGAGTATTGAAATCATGTCATACACATAGTTCTTCAGCACAGACTAGAAAACACATCAATTCCAAGCAGCCAATGAAGCCCACAGTGAATATAAACCTCACGGAATTTGCTTCAAAAGTCACTGGACCAGGACTGGAAATAACAAATACCAACAACCACAAACTGTAGGAAACGGGGAGAGTCTATATTCCACAGTTCTCTTGTTGTATGAAGTAAAACCTCCACTTTCAACAGAAAGTTGAACGGCATGGAAGGAGATTAGAAAGCAGATACCATGTGCAGGAGAAGCGTCCTTGGATGCGGAATGCCAAGAAGCCTGGAGTGTGGGCTCTCTAGACAACTCCTCTGAATCAGTTAAATACACCCAGGGAACTTAGGAGCATGTGAGGACACTAACTCAGGGTAAGATTCTATAAAAAAGAGATATAATTTATAAATGAAAATAAGGAAGAGGACATAGTTTAGTGGCAGAGTACTTGTCTAGCATGTGCAAGGCCCAGGGCTTAAACCCCAATACCACCAAAAACCAAAGAAAAAAGCTAAATAGAAATAGTTGAGGTGAAAATACCAGGAGACTGAGCAAGTTGAAATAGACAGAAGGCAGAATGAACAAACTTCAAGATGGGTCAGTTGGGATCATACAAAAAGGAAATGACTAAACAGTGCCCAAGACCAGAACACCCTCCTTCAAAATGAGGATGAAGACACAACAGCCCCAGATACACAAAATACCAAGGCAGGCTATTGCTAGAAAATTTCTCCTGTAAGAAATACTGAAAGGAATCATCCCGGCTAAGGTAAAAATGACATTAGATGGTGTTTTAAGTTCAAATGACAAAATCAAGAGCATCCGTAAAAGTAACATGTACAAAGGGTGTTTGGTAATGACTGGAAGGTTGGCCAAGGACATAGCCCAGACAGTAAAATGCTTGCCATGTGAGCATGAGGACCTGAGTTCAGTCCTACCATCCAGGTTGAAAGTGAGCATGGTGGTATGCACTTAAAATCCCAGTGCTAGGGAGGCAGAGACAGGAGGATCCCTGGAGCTGGCTGGGCAACCATCTTGACTTAGCAAACCCAGGTTCCTGTGAGAGAGTCTGTCTCTAAAAATAAAGTGCATGGCTCCTGGAGAATCACAGCCAATGACAGTTGCCATCTGGGTTCCAC
This sequence comes from Peromyscus melanophrys, assembly GCA_902168415.1. NCBI lineage: Eukaryota > Metazoa > Chordata > Mammalia > Rodentia > Cricetidae > Peromyscus > Peromyscus melanophrys. The sequence continues at coordinate 6,732 of CABHPR010130633.1, forward strand.
ACACATGTACCTGCATATATATGTTGTCTTAGTTAGAGTTTCTATTGCTGTGAAGAGACACCATGACCATGGCAACTCTTATAAAGGAAAACATTTCACTGAGGTGGCAGCTTACAGTTCAGAGGTTCAGTCCATTGTTGTTCATGGTGGGAAGCACGGAGGCATACAGGCAGACATAGTGCTAGCTATGTCTTGATAAGAAAGTAACAGGAAGTGGACTGAGTGAAGCTTGAGCATATATGAGACTGCAGAGCTCGCCTCCACAGTGATACACTTCCTCCAACAAGACCCTACCTACTTCAACAAAGCCACACCTCCCAGTAGTGCCACTCCCTTTGGGAGCCATTTTCTCTCAAACCACCACACATGTGAATATGAACATATACCTGCATACATGTTCACAAGAGGTCAAAAGGTCAACCTATCAAGAAGACATAAAAATCATAAATATTTGGGCATCTAAGAATGTAACCACAACATAAAAATGGATCAAATTAGAAAAATCTAAGAAAGTGGTGAGAAGTTTTACTACTCTATTAATACTGAACAGGACAATTAGGCAGAATATGAACATAGAAAGATTTAACAACACTATTAAACAAATAGTTCTGACATGTACAGAATACTCTAGCCAACAATAGCAGAACACACATTCTCCCAAGCACAAAACTATTCTCTGTGGTAGAGTTTATGTCAAGCCATATATTTATTGGTATAAAACTAGTATAGATAATTTTAAACAAATTGAAGAAGCTTATTTGGTGACCACAGTGGAATAGAATCATGAACACAAAATGTCACAAAACTCACAAAGATATTTAAGTAACACGCAAAGGCATTTCTTTGTAGGAAGATTTTTGATTGGTAATTCAGTGTACCTTAGGAGCATAAATGCATTCATCTTAACAAAATATAAGCAAACCAAACTGAGCAACATGTACGAAGGTTTACAAACCATTGCCAGATATGATGTATCCAAGGGATACAAGGCAGAAATGATATGATATAATATGAAAATTAATCAACACAATGCATCATATTAACCAAAAAAAGTAAAAAGGCATGTTTCATTTCAGTACAGGCAGAAAAACCATCTGATAAAATTCAACAATCTTTCGTTATGAAATAAACTAGAAATAGAAGGAAACTTCTTCAGACTGGTGAAGAATCACCATAAAAATCCCATTGCTAACATTATATACAATGACAGGTTGAAAACTTGTTCTCAAGGTCAGAAATAAGACAAATTTGTTCATTTTCAGTTTTTATTCGATGACATCCTGAAAGTTCTATTTAGAGCAATTAGTCAGGGGGAATAGTTTGCATCCAGTTTTAAGGAATTAAAATGATGTAATTTTAGATGGTATGGTCTTGTGTTTAGAAACCCTAAGGAATCTATAAATATGATTAAGTGTGGTAGTTTGAGTGAGAAATGTCCCCCACAGGCTCAGGCATATGAACACTTGGTCCCCAGCTGGTGGCGCTGTGTGGGAGGTGGTGTAGCCTTGCTGGAGGAAGTAAGTTACTGGGGGTGGGCTTTGAGAGTTCTTAGCTTCACCCCCAGTTTGCTTTCTCTGCTCTTTGTTTACAGTTAGGATGTGATCTCTCAGCTTCCCACTCTGCCTGCTGCCCTGCCCTCCCCCACTCCTGACACTCACCATGATGGACTCTCTCTTACTCCCCTGGAACTATCAGCCAAAATGAACTCTATTCCTTAAGTTGCTTTTGGTCCTGGTATTTTACCATAGCAATAGAAAAGCAAACTAATATAGAGACCTAGTAATGCAGATCATTACATTTATAGGCCACAGGGTGGATATAAAAATCATTTCTATTTCTATATAGTAGCAATGAACTGTCTAGAACAATTTAACACAGTCACTTCACTTAAGGAGGATCAAGTATAATAAAATACTTTAGGACGATTTTCACAAAGGAAGTCCAAAACTTACACCCTTAAGCCCACAGAACACTGTTGTAAGAAATTAAGGGAAGCCTAAGTAAAAGGCAGGCAGGGCATCTTTGGTTCATATTATTGTAAAGATTGTTTTATAATTTTAGTGCATTCATTATCAAAATCTCAGCTTTGTTGGTGGTGTGGCAAACTAGTAATCCTAGTGCCAGACCTGAGGCTCCCTAGAGCTTGCTGCCCAGTTGGTCTTGCCTAATTGGTGAGCTCCGGGTTCAGTGAGAGATTCTATCTCCAAAAATAAAGTAGAACTTTATAGACTTGTAGCCCCCTCATACATGCACGCACATCTGTATCTATACACCACACACATGTCACACACACATACATCACACACATGTACACAACAGAGATGGGGAGAATAAGTAAATGCAACTTAAAAACATGAGGGAGGGGGCTGGAGGGATGGCCCCACAGTTTAGAGCACCGGCTGTAGGCAGCTCACAACTACCGTAACTTAGCTCCAGGATTATCCAACACCTCTGGCCTCTGTGGGTACCCACAGTAATGTACACATTACCCACATGCAGACAAAACACACACGTGCATGCTTGCATGTGCATACACACACACACACTTAAAAATAATAAAAAATAAAAATTAAAACATAAAAAGAAAGGACACCAAAAGTACAAGCAAGCTAAGAAGTATATGTAAACTTTTGAACTTCAAAAATTAAAACTTTTGAACTTCAAAAGACACTATCGCGACAGTGAAAACAGCTGGGCGGTGGTGGCACACGCCTTTAATCCCAGCACTCGGGAGGCAGAGGCAGGTGGATCTCTGTGAGTTCGAGGCCAGCCTGGTCTACAGAGCGATGATCCAGGACAGGCACCAAAACTACACAAAGAAACCCTGTCTCGAAAAACAAACAAACAAACAAACAAACAAACAAACAAACAAGACAATGAAAACAAATCCCTCATTGAGAAGAAACATTTCTAGGTATTTTCATATCCAATAAAGGCAAATTGAGACTATATAAGGAATAGGCACCATTAACAACTCAAATACAAATATCCCAAATAAAAGTGTACAAGAGTTTTGAATAGATCATTCTCTGAAGAGGAATACAGATTATTAATAAAGACACAAACAAATGCTGAACATATTTGACATTGGGGAGTGAAAAAAATCACAGCTATAGCACACAGGAGAACAGTGAGAATAAAGACAGTAACTTGCTGATGAGAGCGTGTGGAGTCGGAAGCCTTGTGCACTGCCGGGAGAAATGGAAATGGAGCTGCGTTGGAACCCAGACTGTTTCTCAGGAATTTGAACAGAGTACTACACAACCTAGCAACTACACTTTTAGATACAGCCAGAAAAAGAACAATATTTATCTACACAGTAATGCACACAATGTTCATAGGCTTCTTGAAACACGGAAACAACCCAAATGTCTGTCAGATGATGAAGAAATGAACAAAATATTGTGTATCCATATAATGGAATAGTATGTTAGCATAAAAAAGGAATTAAGTACTGTACCCGTACTTAATTAATGCAGAATACATTAAACATTCAAGCAGACACAAAAGGCTATGAATTGTAGGATTCCACTTATCTGAATATTTCAGATTAGGCAAATCTATTGGAACAGAAATCTATAATGGTTGATATGGATTTCAGAACAGTGATGTGAGCAGCTGCTGTTACTGAGGTTTCTTTTGGAGTGATGAAGGTATTCTGTGATGATGGTGGTGCATGTGCTGAAATCTATTGAACTCCATACTTGATGGATATGTTGGATGGCTTGTCAGTTACGGCTCAGTTAAAAACAGTATAAAATACTTGATCAGTAAGCCTTAAAACGAAGTTCATCAGAAGCAAATGAAGTCTGAGAAACTACTACAACCCAGAACATCTTAAAGAAACCTGACCGCACACATATACACAATGGAATTCTTCAGCTGTGAAGAAAACTGAAACCATGAAATTGACAGATAAATGCATGGAGTTAGAAATAGGATACTGAGTGAGATAACCCAGACCCAGAAAGACAACTACCACGGGTTCTCTCTCACTGGTAGTTCTGGCCTCCAAATCGTCAGATGTAAGTATATAACCCATTGTAACGACAGAAACCAGGAAAGTAAAAGAGACTTGGGGAATGGAGCTTTAGAGAGGGGATTAGCACGTCACAGGTGATGGGAAGAGGGAAATAGGAAAAACAGGGAGGACTCTAACTGGGGAGCATCGATAATAGAGGGGGAGAGGGAGGAAGGAGGGAAAATAGCACTAAGGATTTTTGAAAAAACCTCAGGGAGGCATAGTATTTTATGTTTACATAATAGTGTATATATATACAAACAAATGAAGTTGCATTGTTAGGAGTTGTGCCAGATAGTTTTATGTCAACTTGACACAAGCTGAAGTCATCTGAGAGAGCGAACCTCAATGAAGAAAATGCCTCCGTAAGATCAGGCTGGAGGCAACCTCGTAGAACATTTTCTTAATTAGTGATTGATGGAAGAGGACCCAGCTGATTGTGAGTGGTGTCACCCCTGAGCAGGTGGTCCTGGTTTCTATCAGAAAGCAGGCTGAGCAAGCCATGGGGAGCAAGCCAGTAGGCAGCTCCCCTCCATGGCCTCTGCTTCAGCTCCTGCCTCCAGGTTCCTGCCCTGTGTGAATTCCTGTCCTGACTTCTTTCAGTGATGAACAAAGATAGAAGTGTAAGCCAAATAAACTCTTTGCTCCCCAAGTTGCTTGGTCATGGTGTTTCATCACAGCAATAGTAACCCTAACTAAGACAAGGTTGATAGCCCTCCCCCCACAAAAAAGCCATAGATTATCTAACAAAATCTCTAGTCCCAGGCATGAGAAACCTCAAATTGTTGGGTCCAGGAGTCTAAGAGATCTCCCAAAACAACATTGGTTATTGCCATTGTCTGTGGTTACCTCCCAGAATTTGAAAGTAAGTCCCTATTGCTGAAGATACCATAAATGCTGGACAGAGGACTTAGAAGAGTTGAATTGGTCTGACCTGAAGCCTCTTCCCTAGCTCCGTAGTATCTGAAGGTGCTATGTGAGCCGCCAAGGGAGAAAAGCTACCAACAGTCCTGCTCAGCTGTAAAGCCTATGAACCACAACAATGACCAGCGTGGCAGGATATTTAAGGGTTCAATAGTGGCGTTTATATCCTGGGGGTAACCAGCAGCTCTCTAACTAGACTTCAGGTCCATTCACTAGGAGGAATTCATGTCTGGAGCTATAAACTTAGCCAACTCCCCATGGCTGGTGAGGCCCTGGAACCTAGAGGAGAACCTACTACTGCTGTTCTTTCCAACCAGTATGATTCCCCACGGCATTCTAAATGTCCTTACACCCACAGATAAGTGAAGCTCCCACCCCTTATCAGAGAAACCTTTTTGCAGCAGGTGAAGACCATTACAGCAACCCACAATGGGTCAAAAAGCAGAAAACAACCGACTGTATGTGCTCAGGCCCAAATGATACACCTAAGGCTTGGGGAGCATTGCAGAAGAGGGGTGGAGAGATTGTAAGAGCCAGAGAATCAGGACATCTGCTGTGAGATTGTGTCCTTGACATAGAATAGGGAAAATGAACCCAGGAAATCTCAACAGCATGGTTGTATAAAGAAGACCTGAACAATGCCAACCCCAGCTGACATGTCAACAAAGATGGGGATGGGGGAAGCTCATGCCACAAACCAGTGGTTCTCAACCTGTGGGTCGTGACCCCCTTGGTGGTTGACCAACCCTTTCACAGGGGTCACATATCAGATATCCTGCATATCAGATATTTATATTATAATTCATAACAGTAGCAAAATTATAGTTATGAAGTAGCAACAAAAATAATTTTATGGTTGGGGGGGTCACCACAACACGAGGAACTGTATTAAAGGGTTGCAGCATTAGGAAGGTTGAGAACCACTGCCCTAGACGAAGAACTAAGGGCAATTAATGGTTGCTGAGAGAGAGGAAATTAGTTTTCCTTAGGTATGAGCCTCCTAATTGGTTATCCAATCCTAAGCCATCATCTCTAAAATCATACCTATAGGTGCAGCACTAAATGGGCTCAGCAGGTTGTATTTATATATTTATATGTATACACACGCAACAAAAGCAAACAGTAGAGATAATACATGAAAGTGTAAGGGGGCTTGGGTGTAAGAGAAGGGCAATGGTAGGAGAGGAGAGTGGGGGCAGGGTATAGTAACAGGAGATCGAAGATGATCAACGTATATTATACACGTTTGGAATGTCATAATGAAACCCATTAGTTTTAACAATTAGTAAGTGCCAATAGAAATGAATTAAAAAAGAAATAGGAAGAAAAGAAAAGAAAATGCCTACAAAATGAAATGTGATTTGCTGGATGAAATCCTGGATTATCAAAAAGACGTTAGAGAAAAATGAAAGGAATCTGAATAATGTTTGGACTTTAGTTAATAGTGTATCAATATTGATTAATTGGCTCATTGACACTATGTCAGTAAGAAGAGAAGCATAATGTAAGGTGTATGGGAAGTTTCAGAACAACATTGCAACAATCTAACATTGCTCTAAGATGGAGTTTACTTAGAAAAAAGTAAGAAATGACAGAGAAAACTGTAACTAGAGTGTATTGAATGGTTAGACATTAAACCCTAGCAATAAATAAGATCTTGAAGTTCCTCCTAACCATGCAGGCTATGGTTTCTTATATAGTTTAGCCATTTGGGGTTTGGGCTGTTTGCTTTGCCAGTCAGTTTCTTGGACAGACCAGGTCTCAGTGCAGACACTGGAGACACAAGAAGCCTTTAGAGGAAGGCACCTTCTCTAGACATGTCTCCCAAACCCATACATAAGCTGTGCTATCCATCATCCTGTGGGGTTTGGTTTCCATCAGTAAATGTACCTGCTGGTGGTAGACATGTTCTGAGCACCTGTGATGTCAAGCATCTGGGAGAGACCAAGGAAAACTCAGTTCCAAGCTGCACATTCAGTAGGGGACTGCACGCACCTGCGTACCACTGTAAGCCAGCGTGAGGAAGTGTGGTGCTCTTGGATCATGTTGATAGACCCTCTCTGAGGTTGGGACCAGAGTACAGTTCCCAGGGAGTGCAATATGGGCTGAGAGGAAGTGTCAGTGGGAACAGTTTAGGGAAAGAGGAGGGGACACTTCCAACAGAGGGAATGACATTTGGAAGCCCCTGTGTCTGATGGAGCAAGTATTTTTGAGGAACTGAAAATTTGGAGGCACAGGGTCCTGAGGTGTAGGGTAGATACCAAGGTTGGTGCTCAGAAAGAGGATGGGCCGGGCGGTGGTGGCGCACGCCTTTAATCCCAGCACTCGGGAGGCAGAGACAGGCGGATCTCTGTGAGTTCGAGGCCAGCCTGGGCTACCAAGTGAGTTCCAGGAAAGGCGCAAAGCTACACAGAGAAACCCTGTCTCCAAAAACAAAAACAAAAACAAAAACAAAAACAAAAACAAAAAACAAAAAAAAAAAAAAAGAAAGAGGATGGTTGAGTGGAGGAATAGGAAGGGGCTCAATGACATTTGGAGGTCAATGAGAGTGTTTGCTATGACAAGGATCTTGGCAAGATGTATATGATAATTCATGGCCCAAGCACAGTGTATAGGATGGGATTTAGGAAACAGTGACAGAGCCAGGAGACTAATAGGGACACTGAAGGCCCTGGATAAAGGAAGGCCTGCTGGGAGAGTCATTTTGGAAGAGAAAAAACTTAGGAGAGACTATCAACAAGAAAGCTATGGACGAGACAAATAATATAATTTATAGATGCGTATACCACAGGTATACAGATAACTAAAAAAAAAAAAAAAAAAAGATCTAGTGTGTGTGTGTGTGTGTGTGTGTGTGTGTGTGTGTGTG
>CABHPR010130634.1:7999-30325 GCA_902168415.1 Peromyscus melanophrys
ACACACACACACACACACACACACACACACACACACACACACACACAAAGAGTGGTTGGGGGGGGACCTCTGTAGAAGGCTGTATCCTGACAGGAAAAATTGGAGAACACATGGAATAACCTGCCAGGTTATTCCTGGGTTGAAAGCCCCAGGACAGTTAAAACTCCACCCTTCTCCTGTGACCTGGGATCTGCTACTTCCAGTTTATTCTGGGACTGAGCTCTGGTCCAACCATCTAGACATACGAGCAGTATGGCCTGTTCTGTGCCCCAAGTTCACTGACAAGGAAGAGAGCAGCCCTTCCTATGTTTAAACTTAATTTTTAAAGTTCTAAAATACTCGCCACACAGTTTTCCTTCTTACCCACTTTAGGTATAAAGTTCAGTAAGGTTAAGTGCATCCACATTGTGTTCACTTTTGAGAACTCTGCCTTGCAAAATGAAAAGTCTGTCAAACAATTTTCAACCCTGGATCCCCAGCCTCTGTCTACTCCATTTTACCCTTATACATTTGACTACTGAGCACTAATGAAAACTTTTAATGCTTCCCTTAGTCCGCATACATTTGTGTGTTGTCCGTGAACACACAAATGTTGTCCGTCTGCCTTTGAGGAGTCAAGTCTGCCTGCCTCTAGGGAAATAGTTTCAGACTTTTTTTTTTTTAATTTTACAATACCATTCAGTTCTACATATCAGCCACGGATTCCCTTGTTCTCCCCCCCCTCCCCTTCCCCCCAGGCCACCCCCCATTCCCACCTCCTCCAGGGCAAAGCCTCCCCCGAGGACTGAGATCAACCTGGTAGACTCAGTCCAGGCAGCGCCAGTCTCTTCCTCCCAGGCTGAGCCAAGCGACCCTGCATAAGCCCCAGGTTTCAAACAGTCAACCCATGCAATGAGCACAGGACCCGGTTCCACTGCCTGGATGCCTCCAGCAGAGATCCACGGCTAGGCCCTGGGCGGAGCTCCAGGAGTCCAATTAGCGGGAAAGAGGAGGGTCTATATGAGCGAGAATTGTTGAGACCAAGGTTAGATAAAGCACAGGGACAAATAGCCAAATGAATGGAAACAAATGAACTATGAACCAATGGCTGAGGGGCCCCCAACTGGATCAGGCCCTCTGAATGGGTGAGACAGTTGATTGGCTTCAGACTGTTTTAAGTGGCAAGTTGCCATTTAAAACTCCTGGGAGGCCAGGCGGTGGTGGCGCACGCCTTTAATCCCAGCACTCGGGAGGCAGAGCCAGGCGGATCTCTGTGAGTTCGAGGCCAGCCTGGGCTACCAAGCGAGTTCCAGGAAAGGCGCAAAGCTACACAGAGAAACCCTGTCTCGAAAAACCAAAAAAATAAAAAAATAAAAAAATAAAAAAATAAAAAAATAAAATAAATAAATAAAACTCCTGGGGAAAAACTGCAAGCGCTGTCCAGGGTCCTGCTCTCTGACAAAGGAAACCCGGCTGGGGCCACCTGCTCCTCAGGGGCATCCCCACCCTTTCCAAGTGCTTCCTCTGAATCTAGAGACTCAAGGCAGCAGGCAAACCCACCAGTGATTGACTCTCCTCTCGCCAGAAGCAGGCCGTGCCCCTCCCTCTCTGACCTTCCCTCCGACTATGAGGGCTGCTGTTTGCTCAAGGCTTGTGAGCCACCTCCACCCCCACTCCTTCAGGTAGGCTCTGCTCTATAGGCCCTTCCCGCTAGCTAGTTACTCCTTACTCCCCTCCAGGCTCAGCTTTGACAGCGCTCCCAGGGCAGAGCTTAAACTGTTCTAATTTGCAGACACAGAGGCCTTGCAGGCCATCCAGTTTCCAGCCATTCTTGCCAAGTGGCCTTCAGAGCTTTCCCACTCAATACCAAGGAGCCACACGTGATACCATGTAGAAAAAAAATGCTTGGCTGAGCCCTTCCTGAATTCTCGTCTGCCATGTCATGAGTTATTTTATTAAGACAGGGTCTCATAACTTTTTTGAGACAGGGTTTCTCTTTGTAACAGTCCTGGCTGTCCTGAACTCACTTTGTAGACCAGGCTGGCCTTGAACTCACAGTGATCCATCTGCCTCTGCCTCCCAGGTGCTGGGATTAAAGGCATGCACCACCACCCGCCCCACTCACCATATAACTCTTGCTGGCTTGGAACTCAGACCAGGTTGAACTTGAACCCAGAGATCCACCTACTTTTGCCTCCCAAGTGTTGAGGGTTAAAGGCATGCACCACTACACCTGGCTTCAAATCGCTAAATGGTTGGGGGTTTTTGTTTTGCATGCCACAGTTCTGGGATGGTTCTACAGCTTTATTAAATAACTCCTAACAATCTTTCACAGATAACTGTGCCATTTTATCAAATGAATCTTTTTAGTTTTAACTCCAAATGCCTTATGTCCTTTTAAAATTAGCCTTTTTTAAATCAGGAGGCTACAGGATATTCATTGCAGAATTGCATTCCCACATCTACTGGACTAGTGACTCAACTGAGAAGTTATTTAAATCCTCACTCCTAGGGAGCCTCACCCCGATATTCTTTGAGTCTAGAAATAAATATCTACATTTAAAGATAGACACAAGTGACTTTGACATTGGCAATACTCAGTACACATGTGGATGCCATTCTAATAGGACAAGCTAGAGCACAGCTATGAACTAAGCCAGGGCTCTGGGAATATGGAGGGAAATTGAGGCTCATGAATCTTCTCTAGTGCTGTGCTGGATAGTTTGTCAAGTCCTCCTCTCCCCACCCCCACCATCTGAGAGGAGGAAACCTCAGCTAAGAAAATGCCTCCATAAGATGAGACTGTAGGCAAGCCTGTTGGGTATTTTCTTAGTGATTGATGGGAGAAAGCCCAGCGGATTGTGGGTGGGGCCATCCCTGGGCTGGTGGTCCTGGGTTCTATAAGAAAGAAGGTTGAGCAAGCCATGTTGAGCCAAGTCAGTAAGGAGAACCCCTCCATTGCCTCTACATCGGCTCCTGACTTCAGGTTTCTGCTCTCTGTTAAGCTCCTGCCCTTACTGCTTTTGATGGTGAGCCATTATAAACCCTTTCCCTCCAAGTTGCTTTTGGTCATGGTGTTCCATTGCAGCAATAGTAGCCCTAAATAAGACAAGTCCCATCATCAAGTTCATTTCTCTACTTCTTCCAATGTTTTTAAGCTTCATAGCCAATAAAAACATTTGACACAGCATTTTGTGGGTTTTGCTTTATTTTCTCAACACCTGTGTGAAATACAACAAACATTTTACAGAGAAGTGTGTAACCTATCCCTACTGGAAATGCAATTCAGTATCTCTGGATATAGGCAAGTATTTCATATATGTTAAAGACCATGCCACTGGAAGTTGTTTTTTTAATTTTTAAAGGCACATCAGGTTCTTCAGAAATACTTCCACCAGCACTCACTTTCTGTATTATAATAGTGTGGCTTAATCACCAATTGTGGGTTGTTAGTTCTTACATCGTTCATAAATTTCTTGATTTTCTTCCCATGAATTTCTTTGTTGTCCAACCTGAGAAAAATAAAAGAACATCTTTTCTACCTTCTAGAACTTCAAGAGGAAAGAAAAACAAAACAGAATGTTTTCTTTGCTAAAGTAGGGAATTTAACATTGGTGGGGAGTAGGAATGAGAGATATGTTGAAGGAGATGCAGCAAAGTGAAGTGGCATATAGAAGAGGAAAATTACAATTAACAAGGGCCCCTAGGAGACTTTTTCTAGTGAGGAGAATAGGCAACACATTCCTGTTTATTATACTGGGCACTGTGTCAGCCCCAAGTCTAACAGAGCCTCATAATAACCCTGTGGACAGATATTTTTCAATTTATCCATTTTACAGGTGAGACTTGTGTGCAGAGATATTAGAGAATACCCCAAGTTGAAAAGAGGTGGGGCCAGAATTCAAACTGAGGTAGTCTGGTTCCAGACCAATCTACCAAAATGTAGCAGGTTGATTCTGAGGGCATCAGTAAAAGAATGGGTAACTAAATCCATCAACACAGGACATATTCCATCTGAGAAGTAACTGTAAACTTACGCTAGAAATTTCATTTTGCATGTTGGAGACCTCAAGACTTTACATAAATTCTTAATTGTGTCATAATTGAGAGCATTCTTCATTAAGTTTATTTGTATCAAACTTTGGTTGTTAGAAAAAAGACTTAAGAGATCCTGACAGCAAACGGGGGTTAATCCACAGTTTTCCAGTCTATAGGGAGGAGAGGCAAAAATAAAAATTAGTTTATTCCATGACATAGATCAAGCACTTAAGAGAACTGTGAGCTTTGAAAGATAATTTTAGAAATTAAATAGACACATGAATATAGCTAGAGTAAATTCAAGGACTACAGGAACTTACATAATTAGAGATTTATGGGTTAAACATACCTTTTCTGACATGAATTATAATTCATAATTACAAGTCCATGGAATTATGCAAGCATAACTATAAAACAGCTGAATTCAATGTGTGTGTGTGTGTAGGCACATGTGCCATGGTATATGTGAGGTCAGAGGACACCTTCATGGAATACATTCTCTACCTCTGAAGACTTTTGAGGGGTTACAGGGATCAAACTCTGGTTGCACAATGTGGTAAGCCCCTTTACTTACTGAACCATCTCACCAGCCCCAAGAAGTTGAAATCTTGATCTAAGGATAAACTAAAATATATCAACAGAAGTAGATTTTTGAAACTTAGTACTGAGTGCTTAAAACACAAGAAATAATAAACCTTCAAGCATAGTGTCACTTATGTGAATACGCATCCAGGGTTAGGTGTCTTTTTATTTATTTTTTATCATCTATACAGTGTTCTGCATGCAGGAATACCTGCATGCCAGAAAGGGGCACCAGTTCTCATTATAGATGGTTGTGAGCTATCATGTGATGGCTGGGTATTGAACTGAGGACCCCTGGAAGAGCAGGCAGTGCTCTTAACCCCTGAGCCATCTCTGCAGCCCCAGAGATAGGTGTCTTAATCAGGGTTCCTATTGTTTTGATAAAACACCATGAACAAAAACAATTTGAGGAGGAAAGGGATTTTTCATCTTAAATTTCCACATCACACTGAAGCAAGTCAGGGCAGGAACTCAAGGCCAGAAACGGGGCAGGAACTGAACAAAGCAGAAGCTATGGAAGAATGCTGCCTACCAGCTTGCTCTCTATAGCTTGCTTGCTTTTCTGTACAAGCCAGGGTCACTTGTCCAGGGATGGTACCACTCACAATAGGTTGAGCCCTCCCACATCAATCATTAATCAAGAAAATAAGATTCAGTGGTTAAGAGCACTGGCTGCTCTTCAGAGGACCCAGGGTTCAATTCCCAGCACCCATATGGTACAACTGTCTATAACTCCAGTTCTAAGAGATCCAACATCCTCACAACAGGCACACATGCAGGCAAAACACCAATGCACATAAAATAAAAGTAAATTATATATATATATATATATATATATGTATAAATAAATGTGTGTATATACATGTGTGTGTGTGTGTGTGTGTGTGTGTGTGTGTGTGTGTGTGTGTGTATGAAAATGCCCAACAAACTTGCCTATAGGCCTATCTGATGGGGACCATTTCTCAATTGAGGTTCCTCTTTTCAGATAATTCTAGCTTGTGCCAAGTTAACAAAATACACAAATGAAAACACCACCAACCAGGATGGTGAGTAATAATTCTTGCTATGCAAGCATGGGGATCCTATTTCTAATCCCCAGAACTCACATAAAAAAGCCAAGCATGTAACTCCAGGACTATATAGCATAGAGACAGGAAGATTTCTGGGGCTGTTCGCTAGCTGCTAGCCTAGCTCCAGCTTCAATGAGAGACTGTCTCTATGAAATAAGGTAGAGGGTGATGTCTTCCATTGGTCTCCAAGCACTTGTAACACACACACCCAAAGAAATTACACCTTTTGTAAGGATAGCCATAATTTTTTTTTTTTTTGGTTTTTTGTTTTTCTAGACAGGGTTTCTCTGTGTAGCTTTGGAGCCTGTCCTGGAACTTGCTTTGTAGACCAAGCTGGCCTCAAACTCAGATCTGCCTCCCTCTGCCTCCCAAGTGCTGGGATTAAAGGTGTGCACCACCACCACCACCACCACCACCACCACCACCACCACAGCCTGGCCCACAATTTTTTACCATACATTTCAAACTCACTCCTCTGCCTCCAGGTGAGAAGAGAGATAATTAAATCAACCAACCATCTGATCAAGAACCCTTGCTCAAGCCAATAAAAATGAAGGAACTGACAAAATAACTGAGACACAACCTTCTGCACATGACAGTCTCCCAACCAACTTATTTGAATTTCATTTTCACCTCCTGTTTACCTGGTCATAGAATAATTTCATGGTCATAGTAAGTGCTGAGCATATAAAACTGTTCCAAAGTTGTTGCCCACATGGAAATCACACTAGTATGATTACACTAAAAGCAAAATGCAATGTGGAAAAGAGACAGTCACACTGATTATAACACAAGGTACAGGAATCACAGCAAGTACACCTTAAGACAGAAAGCACTGAGATAGAGCTATCAATAATTCATTCTCTTACAGTCACTTTACAATTAGGCTCCTAGGGACACTCCTATAACCACAACACTAGGAATGGCAATGGCAGGTGGGTTATAGTAAATTTCAGGCCAGCCAAGACTACATAGTGAGATCTTTTCTCAAAGCAAAATTCCCACACTGTATAAAATAATTGTGCAGGACAAAGCTAATGCAGTAATTTGAGGGAGAACAGTAGCCTTACATATCTGTGATAGGAAAGAAAAGCAAGATGTGTGATCAGTACCCCACTCAAGAATTTTGAAAAGTAATGGTAAAATAAACCTATGGAAAAATATTATAGATCTAAAGATGAAAGAAGTATCATCAATGTTACATTCTTTGAAAAAGAATGAAACAAAATACAAAAGATCAAATTGCCAGTATTAGGGAAAAAAATCAGTTTAGAATTTTAGCAGATAAAATATTAAAAATTTGCCAATAAGTTGCACAGTTTAGGTAAAATGGATAAAATATATCAAAAAGAACTCACTACTGAAAATCCAAACATAAAATAATTTTTAAATTTAGATCTAGAACCAAAATAATCTAAACATAAAATTAGTTTCACCAGAAATTTTTATTAAATTCAAAGAATAATTGTAGTCTTAGAAAATTTTTCTCGAGAAACAAAAGGGATAAATTTTTTAGCTAATTTTATGAAATTAGTGTAATCTAAAAATTTAATGAGAACTGCATAAGAAATTAGAACCTAATCTTTTATAAGCAGAGATGTTGAAATATGTATTTTAAATAAATCTTAGTCAAGTTGATTTTGGCTCCAAAAATATAAGGATTTGGTTCTAATATAAAAATTTGGAAAGTACCAAGAGACAATAAAAGCCAAAATTATCTTGAAGAGAAAGACGGGAAGACTTATTTTAGCAGGTACCAGAGCTCACTGAAAAGTTGTATTCATCACAGTGCACTACTGACAGTGCCTGACTGATGGACAAGCTGTCCCTGACAAGCAGGGATGAGAGAAAAAAAATCATTAAAATCCTGCTTGAAAAAAGAGAATAGAAAAACACTAGATTGGCTCCTACTGCCAGTCATTTTAAACATGTATCTATTGTGTATGTGTGCATGGGTGGAGGTGTGTGCATGGGTGGAGGTGTGTGCATGCTACAGTGCTCAGACCATGTGTGGTGGTCAGAGGAAAACTTTCAAGAATTTTTTCTTTCCTACAGGTTGGGTTCTGTGGGTTCTAAGGATTGAACTCAGGTCCTTGGCAGCAGGTGTCTTACACACTAAGCCAGTTCACTAGCCCTCCAACTTTATTTTTTAAAATTCGATTAAAGACCCCACTGCTTCATAATTTGTGTTTGAGATTTAGGTATTTGGTATTTCTGTTTCCTGCCCATAAAGCTTAATCTTTGATTCAGATCAAAGAGGTGAAGGTGAACTAGCAAATCTCAATGTCAACTAAGATATTGAACAATCTGGAATTGAAAGAACACAAGCATATAGAAAGGATGAGAGATTACAAGCTCCTTGAGAACTTTGCCTTCTACAGAAAAAGTCTTCAGCTTAATATGAAAAAGTAATTCAAGGACAATTGAATTCTGAACAATGGAGGACCCAAAGCAGATATTATTTAATATTTACCTATCTGAGGTACTGAGAAAAACAAAAGGGTGAAATGAAGATCTATAGCAAAGTACATACAAAATACAGGCCCATATATTTGAAATTCAGATCCTTATTTCTCAGAGTAACTTATATTCTAGCACCATTTACTTTTCACTCCCTCACAAAATTACCTTTATCTTCACTAACAAGACCTCATTTTTACAATGGAAAACTGAACTTACCCTAGCCTCTGAATGTGGCAGTTTGGATTTTTTAAAGCTTCACACAGAATATGCAGGCCAGCATCCTCTAAGTTGTTGTTCCCAAGGTCTAGGCTCCACAGGTTTGGGTTGTTCACAAAAACAGTAGCCAGATCCAGACAACCATCACTGGTGAGAATACAGCCTATCAACCTACAAATATACATTAAAGGAGGAAAGAGTTATTTAGCAGCAAAGCTGAATTAAGTTCTTCTAGGAGAGTTGCCCAGGCAGTTAAACCTTTTTTCTATGTATTAATACAACCCAGGATGCACCTGAGATGGCTAAATTACCAGTAGAAACAAGGAATTTCTTAATGAGCAGAAGAAACCAGTGTGTGAATAGTTGTCTCCCATAAACAATGCTTCCAAAGTCAAGAGTATATTAATTTTTCTCCATTTTTAAATTTTTTTCCCAATTTTAAAAAGACTTTTATATGTATGGGTGTTTTGCCTACATGCATGTGTACAATATGCACTCCCTGTATTCAGGGAATCCAGAAAACTGCTGGATCCTCGTAGTACTGGAGTATGGACAGTTGTGAACCACCAGTGGGAGTGGCCAGTGTTCTTAACCCTTGAGACATCTCTCCAGGCATTAATAATTTTAAAAACATGTTTATAAACTTTCTTAAGAAGCCTTTACATCTGTAGGACTTCAGTTTATGTTTTTGAAATAAGTTTGGAGGTCTTGGGGTATAATAGGTCAATTGTAAAGGCCCTAGGTTCAATCTACTATTACTGCTGCTGCTTTTCTCTCTCCCTCTCCCTCTCCCTCTCCCTCTCCCTCTCCCTCTCCCTCTCCCTCTCTCTCACACACACACACACACACACACACACACACACACAAAAAAAAAAAAAAAAAATTAAAATTCTGTCTTTTGGCTATGACATGACTGTTGTACTCAGGAACTCATAGCAGCTGTAGTTACCTGCCCAAGATCAAAATGGATGGAAGAGGGGATCTTTAGGCCCCACCTCTGTTGATTAGTTCTAGGAGGAGGAGTCTTTTCTTTGGGGGTGTGGCTGCTGGTAGTTGCCTGTGTTCCAATAAATGACCCCATATCTTTGCATAGGAGCAGTACCAATTAGACTCAGTGAGTTCTAAAATAATAGTAATTAAAACAGGATGTGAAGTTGGGAGGGAAGCAAGTTGTGGGGTTATTGGGGAATGGTATTGGATATAATGAAAATATATAGATGTCTAAAATTTTCAAAGAATAAAAATGTTACACTAAAATAACATTAAATGGAGCTGGAGAGATGGCTCAGTGGTTAAGAGCACTGACTAGTCTTCCAGAGGCCCCAGGTTCAATTCCAGCACCCACATGGCAGCTCATCAATTGCCTGTATCTCCAGTTCCAGGGGGTCCAACACCCACACATAGACACACATGCAGGCAAAATACCAATGCACATAAAAAGATAACATTAAAGAAGAAACAAAGCTACATAAAGATATTTCTTCCAGGTCCTCTGGCACATTCACAAGCCTTATCTCACAGGGCACATACAGGTCTGTAATTTTAGTACTTGGGAGAAGGATGATGAGTGATCAAGGCTCACCTGCGCAACAGAGTGAGCACAAGGCCAGCTTTAACAAGTTAGTGAGATCCTATATCAAAAGACATACATGTAGCTGGGCAGTGGTGGTGCATATCTTTAATCCCAGCACTTGGGAGGCAGAGGCAGGTGGATCTCTGAGTTTGAAGCCAGCCTGGTCTATAGAATAAGTTCCAGGACAGTCAGAGCTGTTACACAGAGAAACTCTGTCTTGAAAAACAAAAACAAACAAACAAAAAAACCTTAACCAACCAACCAAACAAAAAAACCCAAAACAAAAAAGCAAAAAAAGGTATACATGTACCCATGCCCCCACCCCCCAATATGTCAAATCTGTTGTAGTTCCTTCACTTGCTTTTCCTTTTCTTCAGCCTATGATATCCTCACACAGTATCTTAGTGTTTCTATTGCTATGAAGAGAAATTATGACCACAGCAACTCTTTTTTTGTTTTGTTTTTGTTTTTGTTTTTCGAGACAGGGTTTCTCTGTGTAGCTTTGTGCCTTTCCTGAAACTCACTCTGTAGACCAGGCTGGCCTCGAACTCACAGAGATCCGCCTGGCTCTGTCTCCTGAGTGCTGGGATTAAAGGCATGTGCCACCACTGCCTGGCCCCACAGCAACTCTTATAAAGGAAAACATTTAATTAAGGTGGCAGCTTACAGTTCAGAGGTTCAGTCCATTACCATGGCAGAGAGCATGGTAGCATGCAAGCAGATATGGTGCTGGCTACATCTTAATCAGAAGGCAGCAGGAAGCAGACTATCTCACTGGTCATGGCTTAAGCATATATGAGATCTCAAAGCCTGCCTCTACAATGACACACTTCCTCCAACAAGGCCACACCTAATTCAATAAGTCCCACTTCCTAATAATGCCACTCCCTTTGGGGACCATTTTCTCTCAAACCACCACACATGGTAAATCCTTTTCATCTTTCAACCCTAAAGTGACTGCATTCACTGTGATATCATTTCATTGAGACTTTCTTTATCCTTATATTAACACATGTAATCATTGGCTGTGGTGGTATTGTGTTCCCCAAAATATTGTGTACCTTAATAAACTTACCTGGGGTCAGAGAACAGGACAGCCACAATATTAAACATAGAGGTTAGGCAGTGGTAGCATACGCCTTTAATCCTAGCATTCCAGAGGCAGAAATTCATGTGTTCAAGGATACACCCAAGCATGGTGACCCACGCCTTTAATCCCAGAAAGCACGCCTTCAATCCCAGGGAGTGGTGGTAGAAAGCAGAAAGGTATATAAGGCGTGAGGACTGGAAACTAGAAGCATTTGCCCTGGAGAGGCATTTGGCCTGGTTAAGCATGTGGCTGGTTAAGCATTCAGGCTTCTAGCAACAGTTCAGCTGAGACCCATTCTGGATGAGGGCTCGGGGCATCCAGTCTGAGGAAACCAGACCAGCTGAGGAACTGGTGAGGTGAGGTTGCTGTGGCTTGTTCTGGTTCTCTGACCTTCCAGTGTTCACCCCAATACCTGGCTCAGGTTTGATTTTATTAATAAGAACTTTTAAGACTCCTGCTATAATTGGCTTTTATTTACTTGTTTATTTTTATGTCATTGGCATTTCATCACTGGATAAGAGCATCACCTTCAGTCCCCTCAGAATTAGACTTCTCTTTTCTATTTTTTTTTTCAAACTCCTAATTCTTATTAACTGAGAGAACTGAATGGGCTTCCCAGAGGCTATGAAGGTAACCAAGAACTTGTGTATTAGGGAGAGAAAGGCAGCTGAGCAAAGGCCTTGGATATACTGGTTTCTTAGAAATTGTTTTTGCAGTCATAAAAAGACATTAGGCTTAATAATTATATCCATTAAATAAACCCTTATCAAGTTGAAAAAAAGATCAAGGAAATTCAGAGCAGTCCATCTATTTACTCTGTCCTGAAGGATGTGTGGATGGGTGCTTATTAGATGTCACATTAAACTCATTTGAGAGTTGTTACCAAATACCTGAAATAAGGCACTTAAAGTGTCCAAGGTGAGGCAAAGCATTATGGTAGAAGGGTGTGGCAGATAATATGCCCTAAGAATTATTCTATTACATAAAGAATATTACCCTAAGAAACAGGAAAGGTAAGGAATTACTTGGGGTGGGGAGGACAGCCCTCACAGAAACCTGCTTCCTCCAACTAGTCTCCAAATGGGTAATGTTTCTTTCTATTACCTCCCCAGAGCACCTCTGGCTAATGACCAAGATTTTAACATCCAAACTTTGGTGGAGGCACACCCCAGCAGCCAGCCAGCAGGTGAGAGAACTTCGGGCAGGCACCACCACCACCGCTGCCACCCACTGGACTCTGCTCCCACAAGACACACTCTGTCATCCAACCACACCTGCCCTAGCATCCTCCCCTCCAACAGCCCTCTCTTGCAACATCAACAGACCCTATAGGCACAAGCTCCACCCAACCAGTTGGAAAAACATCAGCCCCTATGGGCACAAGCATCACCTACACCAGGTAGAAGAATAGATAGGTAAATGCCAGAGTAAGAATACATTCAACAACATAAAGGGCAATATGGCACCACCCCAGAACCTAGTGGTTCTACAACAGCAAGACCTGAACATCCCATTGCAGATTAAGGAGAAGAAAATGACCTTAAAAATAACTTTATGAAGATGATGAAGGCCCTTAAAGAGGAAATGAAAAATTCCCTTAAAGAAATCGAGGAAAAGCCAAATTTAAAAAAAAAAATGGAAGTAATCAATAAATACTGTAAAGAAAGCCAAGAAAAAAATCAAACATGTGAAAGAAATAGTTCAAGGCTTAAAAATTGAAATAGAGACAGTAAAGAAGACACAAACCAAGGGAATTCTGGATATGGAAAATTCAAAATACGATAGAGGAAAGAGATTCATCAGTCAAAGAAAATGTTAAATCCAAAAAATTCTTAACACAAAACATCTGAGAAATCTGTGATACCATGAAAAGACCAAACCTAACAATAAAAGGCACAGAAAATATATTAAAAAATCATAGAAGAAAAATTTCCCAACCTAAAGAATGACATGCCTATGAAGGTAGAAGCAGCTTACAGAGCATCAAATAGACTGGACCAGAAAAAAAAATCTCACAGCAGAATAATCAAAACACTAAACATACATAATAAAGAATGAATATTAAGAGCTGCAAAGGAAAAAGGCCAAGTAACATATAAAGGCAGACCCATTAGAATAACACCCGACTCCTCAATGGAGACTCTGATAGCCAGAAGGTCCTGGCCAGACATTATGCAGACATTAAGAGACCACAGATGCCAGCCCAGACTACTATACCCAGCAAAACTTTCAATTACCATAGATGAAGAAAACAAGATATTCCATGACAAAACCAGATTTAAACAATACCTATCCACAAATCTAGCCCTACAGAAAGTACTAGAAGGAAAACTCCAACCCAAGGAAGCTAGCTGCACCCATGAAAACACAGGCAATAGATAATCTCACACCAGCAAAACCCAAAGAAAGGAAATACACACACACTCTGGCCCCTGCCCCCAAAACAAAACAAAACAAAATGAAAATAGCAGGAATTAACAATCACTGGTTATCAATATCCCTTAATATCAATGGACTCAATTCGCCAATAAAAAGACACAGGCTAACAGAATGGATACAAAAACAAGATCCACCCTTCTGCTGCATACAAGAAATACAATTCAAATTCAAAGACAGATACTACCTCAGAGTAAGGGGTTGGGAAAAGACTTTCCAATCAAATGGACCTAAGAAGCAAGCTGGTGTAGCTATCCTAATGTCTAACAAAATAGACTTCAAGCTAAAATTAAAAGAGATGGAGAAGGACATTTCATATTCATCACAGGAAAAATCCATCAAGATAAAGCCTCAATTCTGAACATCTATGCCCCAAATACAAGGGTACCCACATTTGTAAAAGAAACATTACTAAAGCTTCAATCACACATCAAACCCTACACATTAAGAGTGGAAGACTTCAATACCCCACTCTCACCACTGGAAAGATTTGCCAGACAGAAAATTAACAGAGAAATAAGGGAACTAACAGATGTTATGACCCGAATGGACTTAGCAGAACATTTCACCCAAACACAAAAGAATATACCTTCTCAGCACCTCATGGAACCTTCTTCAAAACTGATCACATATTCAGACACAAAGCAAATCTCAACAGATACAAAAATATTGGAAAAACTCTGTCTTATAGGATCACCATGGCTTAAAGTTAGTTCAACAACATCACCTACTACGGAAAGCCTACAAACTCATGGAAACTGAACAATGGTCAACTGAATAACCACTAGGTCAAGGAAGAAATAAAGAAATCTTAGATTTCAATGAAAACGAATGCTCAACATACCCAAACTTACAGAACACTATGGAAGCAGTGCTAAGGGGAAAGTTCATAGCACTATGTGCCTACATAAAAATTTGGAGAAATCTCAAATTAACAGCACCCCTGAAAACTCTAGAACAAAAAGAGGTAAACTCAGGGAGAGTAGACAGCAAGAAATAATCAAACTCAGGACTGAAGTCCACAAAATAAAAACAAAGAAAACAATACAAAGAATCAATGAAACAGAGTTCTTTGAGAAAAGTCAGCAAGATAGATAAACCCTTATCCAAACTAACCAAAAGGTAGGGAAAGAATATCAAAATTAGCAAAATTAGAAATGAAAAGGTAGACATAATAGCCACTGAGGAAATCCAAAGAGTCATTAGGTCAAACTTCAAAAACCTATGCTCCAAAATTGGAAAATCTAAAAAAAGGACAATTTTTGTGATAGGTACCACATACCAAAATTAAATCAAGACCAGAAAAGCAATTGAAATAGACCTATTGCCCCTGCAGAAATAGAAGCAGACATTAAAAGCCCTCCCAAACCCCCCAGGGCCAGATGGTTTCAGTGCAGAATTCTACCAGAATGTCAAAGAATAGGTAATACCAATACTCCCCAAATTGTTTCACACAATAGAAACAGAAGAAACATTGTCAAATACTTTTTATGGGGCCACAGTTACCCTGATAGCCAAACCACACAAGGATGCAATAAAGAAAGAATTATAGACCAATCTCCCCCATGAACATTGATTCAAAATACTCAAAATACTGGCAAACTGAATCCAAGGACACACACAAAAAAATCATCCATCATGTTCAGGTAGGCGTCATCCCAGAGATGCAGGGATGGTTCAACATATAAAAATCAATGTAATCCACCATATAAACAAACCAAAAGAAAAAAAACCCACATGATCATCTCATTAGATGCTGAAAAGCTTTTGACAAAAATCCTACATCCCTTTATGATAAAGGTCTTGGAGAGATCAGGGATACAACAAACATACCTACACATAATAAAAGCAATATACAAGCTGACATCCAATATCAAATTAAATGCAGAGACACTTGGTGATTCCACTAAAATCAGGAAAAAGACAAGGCTGTCCACTTTCTCCATATCTATTCAGTATAGTACTTGAAGTTCTAGCTACAACAATAAAACAAAAGGAGATCAAGGGATACAAATTGGAAAGGAAGAAGTCAAACCTTCACTATTTGCAGATGATATGATAGTATACATAAGTGATCCCAAAAATTCTATTAGGGAACTCCTACAGCTGATAAACTCCTTCAGTAATGTGGTAGGATACAAAATTAACTCAAAAAATCAGTATCCCTCCTATATACAAATGATAAATGGGTTGAGAAAGAAATCAGAGAAACATCACCCTTTACAATAGCCACAAATACAAAATATCTTGCGGTAACTAAACAAGTGAAAGACCTGCATGACAAGAACTTTAAGTCTTTGAAGAAAGAAATTGAAGATATCAGAAAATGGAATGATCTCCCATGCTCTTGGATAGGTAGGATTAACATAGTAAAAAAGGCAATCTTACCAAAAGCAATCTACAGATTCAATGCAATCTCCATAAAAATCAACTTCATATGGAAAAAACAAAAAACCCAGGATAGCTAAAACAGTTCTGTACAATAAAGGAACTTCCTGTGGTATCACCATCCCTGACTTATATAGCTCTACTATAGAGCCACAGTAATAAAGACAGCTTGGTATTGGCATTAAAAACAGACATGTGAATCAATGGAATTGAATCGAAGACCCTGACATAAATCCACATACCTATGAACACCTAATTTTTGACAACACCAAACTGTACAATGGAAAAAATAAAGCATCTTCAACAAATGGTGCTGGCATAACTGGATGTCAACATGGAGAAGAATTCAGATAGATCCATACCTATTGCCCTGCACAAAACTCAAGTTTAAGTGGAACAAAGACCTCAACACAAATCCAGTTACACTGAACCTGATAGAAGAGAAAGTGCAAAGTGTCCTTGAATGCATTGGTACAGGAAACTACTTCCTGAATATAACACCAGTAGCACAGACATGGAGATCGACAATAAATGGGACCTCCTGAAACTGAAAAGCTTCTCTAAGGCAAAGGACACTGTCAGTAAGACAAAATGGCAGCCTATAGAATGGGAAAAGATCTTCACCAACCCCACATCTGACAGAGGTCTGATCTCCAAATATATAAAGAACTCAAGAAACTAGACATCAAAATGTAAAATAATCCAATTGAAAAAATGGGGTACAGATTTGAACAGAATTCTTAACAGAAGAATCCTTAGTCATCATGGAATTGCACATCAGAATGACTCTGAGATACCATCTTATACCTGTCAGAATGGCTAAGATCAAAAATACTGATGACAGCTTATGTTGGAGAGGCTGTGAGGAACACTCTTCCATTGCTGGTGGGAGTGAAAACTTGTACAGCCACTTTGGAAATCAGTATAATGGCTTCTCAGAAAACTGGGAATCAGTCTACCTCAAGACCCAGCCATACCACTCTTGGGCATATACTCAAGGACGCTCAATCATACCACAAGGATTGTTGCTCAACTATGTTCACAGCAGCATTATTTGTAAAAGTCAGAAGCTGGAAACAACCTAGATGCCCCTCAACTTAAGAATGGATAAGGAAAACACGGTACATTTTCACAATGGGGTATTACTCAGCTGTAACACAACACCAAAACAAACAAAACAAAACAAAACAAAAACTATGACCTCATAAAATTTGCAGGCAAATGGGTGGAACTAGAAAACATCATTCTGAGTGAGGTAACCCAGACCCAGAAAGACACAAACATGGTATATACTCACTCATAGATGGATATTAGGAGTAAGGTATAGGATAACCAACCTACAATCCACAGCACCAGAGAGGCTAGACAACAAGGAGGGCCCAAAGAGGGAGGCATGGATTTCCCTGGGTAGGAAAGGGAAATAGAAGAGATCTCCTGGGGAAAAGAGGGGCAGGAGCAGGGGCATGGAAGGATGGGAACCTGAGGGAGCAGTTTGGGCCAGCTGGGTGTGGGAGGTGGGTCGGGGGTGAGGGACAGAGGGGGAGAGTAACGAAAAAGACATCTTGATGAGGGCATTTTGGGATTAGGGAGAACCCTGGTGCCAGGGAAACCCCCAGAAATCCACAAGGATGAACCCGGCTAAGACTCCTAGCAATAGTGGAGAGGGTATCTGAACTGGCCATCTACTGTAATCAGATTGGTGACTACCCTAATTGTCATCAGATACTCTATTGAGTAACTGATGGAAGCAGATGCAGAAATCCACAGCCAAGCACTGGGCTGAGCTCTGATAGTCTTGCTGAAAAAAAGGAGAGATTGTCCGAGCCAGGGGGATCATGATGGGGAGAACCCACAGAGACAGCTGACTTGAGCTTGTAGGAGCTCATGGACTCTGGAGCAACAGTTAAGGAGCCTGCATGAGACTGACCTGGGCATGTGTGTGACAGCTGTGTAGCTTGGTCTGTTTGTAAGGCTCCTAGCAGTGAGATCAGGACCAGTTGCTGGCATTTAGCTGGCTTTTGGGAACCTGTTCCCCATGCTTGCCCAACCTTCATGCAGGGAGAGGAGCTAGGTCCTACCTCAACTTGATATGCCCATGGGAGATATGAATGGAGATGGAGGAGGAGTAGATGGGGAGAGGGGAGAGAAAGGAGGGGGACAGACTGAGGTAGGTATGTAAAACAAATGGAAAAGTGTTAAATAAATAAAATATCCTTTTGTGGGAACCTTCCAATTTCACACTTTAACAGTTTTCATTATTCAGTTCAGTTAGGACAATTCTTCTGGGTATGTCAAGAAGCTTAAGCTAATAGTTTAAGAAATGCTGGGTTTATGGGGCTGAAAGATGGCTCAGTGATTAAGAGCACTGTTTGCTCTTCCAGAGGACCTGGGTTCATTTTCTGGCACCCACATGGATGCTCACAGTTATCTAATTCCAGTTCTAGGGCTCAAACATCCTCTCTTATCTTCCATGGATGCCAGGCATACCTGTGGTATACAGATATACATGCAGGCAAAACATCCATACACATAAATGAAAATAAATGCTGGATTTAAATGTCTAAGAACTTAATCATGAAAAGAGCTCCTAGGGAAGTAGGCTGAGATTGCTGATACCTCAGTCTTATTTTACTTTGCACTTAATATTTATGTGATGAAGTATTAAATATCCCAAGTCATTAAAGTAATTTATGGAATGATTTAAAGTAGTTAAGGATTTCTGGAATAGTACCAAGTAAAAGGAAATCTCAGTCTTGTCCATACATTATCATATAACATGTAGATAAGCCATGCAAATGCTAGTATACTTGCTCACAAAGAGAACTTAGGAATGAAAATGGCTATGTGTAAAACTGGACTTTAGGGCAATGAAGTGGTTATCTCCCTCTATCCAGTGCTCAAGAAACAGAGGGAAAAGATGGTGACTTTTAAGATAGCCTGGCTACACAGTGAGACCCTGTCTCAAAACTTTTCAGGCAGTTTTTTATTTTAGTTAACTGGAAAGGGCATCGTGAGAAGAGAGGTAGAGATTTTAGGAGAGGTAGGAATAGGAAACAGAAGGCAGGGACTAACCAGGGGAGGCAAGGAAACTAACTGGAGAAGGGTAGGGCATTTGGGAGTTCAATGGGGGCAAGGAAACAAATGAAAACAGTAGAATGGCACATACATATGGAGACAACCCTATTACTTTGTATGGGAATCTAAAATTTTAACTTAAAAAGTTAATTGTAGGATTAAAAAGAAATAATATATTAATTATAAAACTCAAGAAAAAATTTAAAAATATCCCCTTCCATTTTCTTAGGATACTGACCTAACTGGAAAATTACTTTAAATATAAACCTAAGGGATGGAAAGATGGTTCAGTTGTTAAGAGCACAGGCTGCTCTTCTAAAGGACCCAGTTCAATTACCAGCACCCGAATGGAGGCTCACAACTGTCTTTGTCTCCAGTCCCAGTAAATCTAGAACCTTCTGGCTTTTGTGGGTACCAGGCATGCATATAGTATACACACATTTATGCAGGCAAAACATCCATGCATATAAAATCATAAAATGATAATTTAAAGAATTAAATACCTTTTGAAAAACAAACTTGAAAGGAAAACTAGTAGAAAAACTTCAGCTTTGTGGATATAGCTGATAAACAGATCTATTAGGGCACAATCAAAACTAAAATGGCTCCTATTCAGTCTGATGCCAATGGACCCTTCACTTTACCCAAGGGAAGCAGATCATGGGGGCCATAGTAACTGTGGGTTTCACTTTTGGTTTCAATCAAACAGGCTTCTTTAGCTCATCTCCAACAGAATGAGAGAAAAGTCAGGTCTATCTGCTTTCTCTGATATTCATATCTCACTCAGTTCTTCCTTTCATCTTTTCCCTGTCCTCCAAGACAGCTCCTAGTTAAAAGCACACAACAATAGAGTCACAGAAAACCTACTCCAACTCCTGAACAGGGCAGGTTGGCTGCTGAAGGATGTGACACAGAAGCTTGATCCCACTGTCCTGAAGCTTGTTTGATCCCAGGTCCAGATGTATCAAACTCCTGTTGTTCAGAAGAGCAGCAGAGAGAAACTTACTACCAACCGAAGTCACATAGCAACACCTCAACCTACAGGGAAGCACAGTATGAGAAAAGATGGAGTCAGTATCGACCACCCAGTGAAGGTCCCATATCTGCTCAATACTCCTCAGATCCGACCTCTTTTTGCCAGCCTGTCCCATATGAGGCATTCAGGTCTACATCAAACTGTTACAAGCTGGATTTATGTTCTTCAGAGCCAATCCCAAATGATTGTCTCTGTTTCCAGTTTTCAGAAACAGTCTCAACTCTGCAGCAGAGCTGGCCTACTCATTGTAGTGCAGGCTGGGTTTGAAATTCAGTACTTCTCCTGCTCAGTCTCCCTAGTTCTAAGATTACAGGTATGAACCACCACAACTGGCTCAGCTTTTCATAGCATTAATCAAATGGTGGTCTATTTTCCTAAAAAAGCACACAGAACTATTGCAGAAGTAGTTACATGGAATAGAGAGGCAGGTATGAGGAGTACAATAGGAATAAGCTAAGTATTCTTTCTTTGTATTTACTAGTAGCACTTAAATTTTTTTCATTTTTCTTTATTAAGAAACTTTCTACTCACTCTACATACTGCCCACAGATCCCACCTCCTCCTTCCTCCCACCCCCAGCCCTCTCTCCCAAGCCATCCCACATCCCCACATCCCCCAAATCAAGGTCTCCCATGGGGAGTCAGCAGAGCCCTGCACACTGAGCCTAGGCAGGTTCAAGCCCGTTCCCACTGCATCAAGGCTGTGCAAGGCATCACAACACAGGCACTGGATTCCCACAAGCCTGTCCATGCACCAAGGACAGATCCCGATCTCCCTGCCTGGGTGCCCCCCAAACAGTTCAAGCCGAACAACCATCTTCCGTGTCCAGAGGGCCTAGTCCAGTCCCATGGGGGCTCCATAGCCACTACTAGTGGCATTTTTAATCAAAAGACATGTTGTACCATTAATAATTTTGGTATGACATGCCTTATATATGGGGGTAAATTAAGTATAACCATTACAACAAAATTAATTTAGAAAAACTTAAAATGTAAATGTTAAATTCAGAATAAATTTGGAATAATTTAACATGTAAATGCTAAAAAGTCAAAAATATGGGATGACAAAATTACATTTCAAAAAGGTATTTCTAGTTATGATAAAAATTTCAGGATTCATGAGGCAGAATGACTTGCAAAAAAAATTAAACATCTGGGCTGGGTTAAGGTAGTACATGCCTGTAATCCCAGCACTTGGGAGGCTGAAACAGGACAATTGCCAAATTCAGGACTAGCCTAGATTACATAGCAAGTTCAACACTAGCCCAAGCAACACTAGACCATCTTAAAAACTATTTCAAAATTTAATAATATGTAAATTACCATAATGGAAGTTAGAAGTAAAGCAACAAGCTAGGAAAATTATCTTTAGTATGTAAAAGTAATCATGTGTGATAATAATCAAGTATGACATTTTTAATAGAAAACACCTAGAAGAAACTGGAGCCTTTGAAGAAGCAATTCCTAGAATATGAAAAGCCCTACATATCTGCAAACATGCTCAAAGTCATTTAAAAGTTGTGTTCTTAAAGATTTTATTTTAATAGTGTGTATATACATATGCATATGCAAACACATATGTATATGCATTCATTATAAAGTATGTTGTATTGGGAAGGTGGCAGCAAACACTCACACAAGGCTCTGGAGAGTACACTGTGGATGTCTCAAGGCATCACTGAGAAGCTCTATCCCTTCATCTCCCAAGATGTTGTCTGCCAAACATAAGTGTGTCAGTCTCTTGCTTTTGGTGATAGCCAAGGAAAGAGCCTCACACACGGCTGTTGTGATGCCACAGCTTGCTAAGCTGGAGGAAAAACAGATGAGAAAAGACAGATTCATCAGTTTCCAAACATTTTGCCTTACTTCCGGAGGAAATTATCTGATACTTATACTGTTCACTTTTCCTGTAGAATCAACCTCAGCAGACATTTAAATTGTGAATTCCATTGTATCTAGGTACAGGAGAGAATGAAACAAAACTGGAGAAATCTAGAAGAGGATGAACATAAAATAAAGAGGAAAATGATTTAAAAATCCAAGTTAAACATGAAAAGGTGGGGCTGGAGAAATAGCTCAGTTGGGAAGTTTCTGCCAAACAAGCATGAGGATCCCCGATCATCAGCACCATGTTAACAGCTGAGTATGTTAGCATGTAGTTATAAACCCAGTTCGGGGAGGGTAGAGATGGGCAGATCCCTGGGGCCTGTGCTGGCCAGCAAGACTATCCTATTTGATAAGTTCCAGGCTAATGAAAGATTGTCTCAAAAAATAAGGTAGATGACTCCCAAGGAACAATACCCAAGGGCTGACCTCTTGGGTATCATCCAAGTTGACCTACACACACACACACACACACACACACACACACACACACACAC
>CABHPR010130634.1:30725-45297 GCA_902168415.1 Peromyscus melanophrys
GCGGGAGGGAAGAGGAGAGGCGGGAGGGAAGAGGAGAGGCGGGAGGGAAGAGGAGAGGCGGGAGGGGGAGGGAAGGGGGGAAGGGGAGGGAGAGGGAAGAGAGGAGAGGGAAGGAAGGGGGAGGGAAGAGAGAGGGGGAGGGAAGAGAGAGGGGGGAGGGAAGAGAGAGGGACAGAGACAAACATACATACAGCAACACAGACACAGAAGCAGAAGCAGGGACAGACAGAAACAGGGACAAACAGACTGGCAGATGCGGGTAATGCGTGCCCGTGCGCGCGCACACATACACACACACACACAGACAGAGAGACAGAGAGAGACAAACATGGAAGATGGGAACATCTGCTCATCTAGCTTAGTATTGCATGCTTACCATGTTCAAGATTCTGGGTTTAATCCCAGGATCAAAAGAAAAGAGAAAAGAGTACAAGAAGAACTCTGAAGATCATTCAGGAATGATAAACATGCCAGCTAATGTTAAGTCACATATTCCTATCCAGTTCATAGGTTATAAGCAAACCAACTCACGACAGTCTCTCTAGGTGACAGTTGGGGTTCTCTAAAGTCTTACACAGTGACTTCACTCCGTCATTTGACAGATTGTTGGTGGACAGATTCAGAAATACCAGGTTCTTGTTGCTTTTGAGAGCCTCTGCTAGTTTTTGACAACGGTATACATTCAGGTCACAGGATTCCAACCTGGAAAGTAACACAGAAAAAGGGAAATGACACATTTCGGAGAATTACAACCTCTGTTCACTCAGCTAGAGGGTGGCAGTCTCCCACTTTTGGAGATCTTGGCTGAAAATTCAGCTTCCCTACATAAAACAAAAATATTTAAGTGGGACTGGAGAGGAAACATCTTTCCCATCCCCCAAGGCCTTAAAAATATTAAAGAAACTGCTTTAAATCCACTAAATGGTATTTTTCTTTTCATCAAGAGTAGAAGAGTTTCCTCCACCTACAACTTAGAAGGCAGAAGGATGACTGCTGTGGTGGTGCTGTGCACTGATTTCTAGAGCAAAAGTGAACCACAAGTCAGTAGCCAGAGTTGTGTCTCCCATGGGTTTTATTCATGAGTCAACCCACATTTTTTTTTAATTTAAGAAATTTTTTAAAAATTCATTTTACATACCAACTACAGATCCCCCTCTCATCCCTCCTCCCACTACCCCCAGCCTTTCCACTCCCATTCCCTTCTCTGATAAGGTAAAGCCTCCCATGGGGAGTCAGCAAAGCCAACTACATTCAGTTGAGGCAGGACCAAGCCCCTCCCCACTGCATCAAGGCTGAGCAAGGCATCCCACCATCGGGAATGGGCCCCAAAAAGCCAGCTCATGCACCAGGATAGATCCTGATCCCACTGCCAGGGGGGCCCTTAAACAGACCAAGCTACACAACTGTCTCCTGTGTGCAGAGGGCCTAGTCTGGTCCCATGCAGGCTCTACAGCTGTCAGTCTAGCCTCCGTAAGTTCCCACAAGCTTCAACCCACATTTTCTTTCTTTTTTTTTTTTTTTTTTTTTTTTTGGTTTTTCGAAACAGGATTTCTCTGTGTAGCTTTGCGCCTTTCCTGGAACTCGCTTTGGAGACCAGGCTGGCCTCTAACTCACAGAGATCCGCCTGCCTCTGCCTCCCGAGTGCTGGGATTAAAGGCGTGCGCCACCACCACCCAGCCAACCCACATTTTCTAAAGGACCTAATTTTGTTTTAATATTGAAAACTTTATTGTAGAAGGACTTGTAAATAAAAAGAAACATCACCCAGTGAGGTTAGTCATACCCAAAGTCTATACATCTCAGCGAACCTCCAGAGTTAGAATAGGACTTAATTTTTGTGAATGAAAACAAGGGGATACTGCTCAGTTGGCAGAGTGCTTGCCTAGCATGCACAAAGCCATGGGTTCTATTCACACCACCACATTATAAAAAGAATGAAAATAAGAAAATCATAAATAAAATTGCTTCTGAAAGAGAAAGTGCATGTGGGGTTCTTTTAAATTCCTGCACAGAAGCCTATGCAGAGACAACATGGCTGTGTGCCCAGGTATGTGTAAGAGTCGGGTGACAGAGCATTCCAGGCATGCCCTTTATTTTGCTCACTTTTTTTTTTTTTAAAAAGCAGGGCCTACCTTCCTAGCCTTTAAGTCATCTCTTTTAAGTCAGTGACTAGGCTCCCTTAATCAAAAGTCAGGGTTTGTCTCAGTAGGAACAGGAGCAGCTCCGTGTCATCCTACCTTCTGTCACTGTGACAAAAAAACTAACAGCTACATGGAGTAAGATTTATCTTGCTTGTGATTTCAAAAGATTCAGTCCATCATGGCAGGGAGAGGCCTAACATGGTGGCCAGGAAGGAGGGGGAGGGAGGAAGGAGGGAAGAAGGGGAGAGAAAAAGAAGAGGGAGAGAAGGACACATTATGTATCTTTGTTTGGCCTGGAACCCTCTATGTTGGCAAGAAGGACCTTGCCACTCAAGAGATCTGCTTGCCTCTGCTGGGATTCAAGGTGTGCACCACTATACTAGGCTTTCCCTGGATATTTTAGGAGCTAATCTATTATGAAATATAAAGTGCTGTGGGATGTCTTTATGCTGTGAATGTGTGTTGCTCCAATTGGCTAATAAATAAGCTACTTTGGCCTATGGAAGGCAGCTTACAGGCAGGTGGGGGAATCCAAGCAGAGATATAGAAGAAGGACAGAGTCAGGGGAGATGCCAGCCCACTGCCCAAGGAGCAAAAAGACGCCAGTAGACTGGTAATGCCATGGCCATATGGCAACACATAGATTACTAGGAATGGGTTAAGTTATAAGAGCTAGCTAGCAAGAAGCCTGAGCCATAGGCCATACAGTTTGTAATTAATATAAGCCTGTGTGTTTACTTGGGACCGAGTGGCTATGGGACCGGTGGGACACAGGAAAACTTCTGACTACATCTGGCATTCCAACATGGGGCAAGAATTTCCACCTAAAACCTGAGAAAACTTTAAAAAGGGGTTCTAAAATGGAGCCAAGAGCAGCTTCCTGGTTTGTGTCTCTCATGTGGGCCGAGGCACAGAAACGCTATGGCATTTGAGCTGGAGCACAGCATGGCAGATTCCTGCCACAGTATGCAGAGGTGTCTCCAAGATTCTCAGCATACTGAGTGGTGGATTTAGCTTTTGCTAGTACAGACAAAAAAAGGTTTCTGGGCTACATGCTGCTTGATGGAGGCATAGACCCACTGCTTCCGAGTTGTCGGTGAGCATGGCTCCCAGAGCTGGCAGTAAACATACCTCCATCAT
Source organism: Peromyscus melanophrys (assembly GCA_902168415.1). Taxonomy (NCBI): domain Eukaryota; kingdom Metazoa; phylum Chordata; class Mammalia; order Rodentia; family Cricetidae; genus Peromyscus; species Peromyscus melanophrys. The sequence continues at coordinate 34,007 of CABHPR010130634.1, forward strand.
GTTGGGAAACTGAACAGGGTGGAGTCAATAGCCAAATCCACTGCACAGCTTAGCAGTTTAAAATCTCTCCTGGTCAGGAAAGGATTACATATATACAATAGGACAGATACAGATGGAAAAAAACCTCTAAATGGCTTACAGTGTGTATAAAAATGTACATAGGCCTGGAAGAAAGGAAAAGGAATATAGGCAGTTATATAAAGAAATAGTTTTAAAAAAATAAAGCCTTTGAAGAGACAATAGAAATATAAAAAAATAAGCCACATAAAGATGGAAAATGCAGAGTCTGGATTATACATATTTTGTTTTCTTTAAATTTTTGGAGTGTTAATGAGCTAACTGCAGAAAGATATTTGTAAAGGCTGCTAAGTTAAATATATATATATTTGTGTGTGTATATATATATATATATATATATATATATATATATATATATATATATTTAAAGGTATCTTGACTTCAAAATTTGCGTCTAGGGATGTGTTGCTTTAGAAAGGAGGCTCTGCTTTTGTTTCCACAGGAAGCAAGAGGCTGTGGATTTGTTCCAGGTTAAGATGGATCAGATTTGATCAAGTGAGACCACTTGACCCTTGACAGATGGTATCTACCAACAAAAGTTATAGCCAGTCTTCCCAGGACTTGACTATTATCTCAAATTTTCTCAGGATCCCCATAAGATTGTCAGTGCCCCCAAACAGCAGGAAGTAGTATGAAAAGCTACACCCAAATTCCCAAAATATTATGTATAAATGTTTATTTTTATATAAAGGGGGTTGATTATAAATGCAATATCTAAAGAAGAAAAAGGGATATAGATATGATAGGATGAAAGGGTAGATTATTGAATCTACTTTTAAAGAGCAACAACTTGTTTGAAATGTTTTACATTGCTATGGATTTTAGTTTATTGATACAAATTTAAAGTTAATTCTGTTTTACTGTATATATATTTCTACTCTTGTTTAAGATATTTTGTTTATGCAACTCATTTAAAATTGTAATGTATCATTAAATACAGATTAATAGTCATCTATGATAACCAAATTTATAGTCATGTTAAGTTTTCTAGGTACACGTAAATATATTTCAATTAGGTAGGTGATCTTTAAACACTTCAAAGACCTACAGAATATGGCATTTAAAATGTTTTAAGAATTTAGACTTTTCTGGATAATGAGACATGTCTGCTCCTGGCAACACCAATCTACTTTTTTTTTTTTTTTTTGGTTTTTCGAAACAGGATTTCTCTGTGTAGCTTTGCGCCTTTCCTGGAACTCGCTTTGGAGACCAGGCTGGCCTCGAACTCACAGAGATCTGCCTGCCTCTGCCTCCCGAGTGCTGGGATTAAAGGCGTGCGCCACCACCGCCCGGTGGAACCAATCTACTTCAAAGAGGATGACTGAGCATTGAAGAAACTCATTATGAAGTTTGCTTACAATGTGGAAAAGGCTAGCCATTTGGGCAAGAAATTACTCTTGCCTGGACTTCTTGACAATATGTTGTATAAACTGGACATGCAGGACCCATATGAAAGTGACCACTGAACTTTGCCAAATCAAGGTGAAATGGTCCTTCAGGTTCCTGCTTCACAGAAGACTACCAGACATTCTGCAGGACACAGAAAAGTGGCCACTGGACTTTGCCAATAGTTGAGACAATCTTTCAACTTTCCTGCTACACTAAAATGTCTGCCAGAGATTCTAGGCCTGTAGGCTGAAAATGGATGCCCCAACAGTGCTGAGAAATTTTGGGTGACTGTTCAGGCAGCCAGATATCTGTCATTTCTGGAATTTTGGAAGTTGCTTACATTGCACTTATCTACTCAGATAATATTATATCCTTCTAGGGTCTTCAATGGAGTTGAAGACTAGATAGATATAGTTTTTCTTGGTTACAATAAAATAAAAATTAGATATGAAACTTTAAATTCACAAAGATAAGATAGAGTATTTTATTTAATTTTGCCAAGTAATAGATTAGATATTGTAGCTGTAATTCTTGCTCAATACCTGTTTTATGTAATTTTACTATGTTAAAAAGAAAACCTTCCTTTTTGATTAGACAGAAAAGGGAAAGTGCTATGCGATGTCTTTCTGTATGCTGTGAATATGTGTTGCTCTCATTGGCTAATAATATAGCTACTTTGGCCTATGGCAAGGCAGATTAGAGGTGGGCAGGAAATTCAAGCAGAGATACAGAGAGAAATAGGGCAGAATTGGGGGCGATGCCAGCCTGCCACTCAAGGAGCAACAAGATGCCAGCAGACTGGTAATGCCATGGCCATGTGGCAACACATAGATTAATAGGAATTGGTTAAGTTATAATAGCTAGCTAGCATGAAGCCTGAGCCATAGGCCATACAGTTTGTAATTAATGTAAGCCTCCATGTGTTTATTTGGGACTGAGTGGCTGAGCAACCAGGTGGGACACAGGAAAATTTCTGACTACATAAAACATCTACCATGAGAAAGAATAGGTCTTTCTTCTCTTGAGATAAAATTGAATTATAGTGAAACATTCCCATGAATATTACTCATAATGTGTACCTTTTCAGTATGTCCAGATACTGAAATGAGACAAGATCTGAAATGTCTCTCTACAAGTAAACTTTTCTAGAATATTTTATCCCTACATTTGCAAAATTCTTACAATAAGGGACCCTAGTTAGCAGAAAAGCCTGGAAAGTATTGTTTTTCAATACTTTCACAACTCATATCATAAAATCAGAGTAAAATATCAAAATGCAATTCTAAAAAGTTCTGCTTAGCATGATCTATGCACAAACTGGACTATTAGGGGCATTCATATTGTCCAAATCTGATGAGATCTAAAGCAAATAGGAAGTTGGATACCATCCTACATGAACTATTTAGAAGAGGCCTACAAGACTAGTGATTATAACACCCATATGGCCACCCACATTTGGAGAACAACCACTCTTCCATATTGTAGTATTATATCATTGCAAACTTTGAGAACTCCCAACAGAACAGTCACTGCTGGCCCTACTAAGTCATGTCACAAAATATCCCACTTGAAAGCTTACTATCTAGATCTACATTGAGCATCATCATTAGAAGACATTATTCAGATCAACAGAAAAGGGGTTTTTATCAAGTCCTGCCACTTTCAGTGCCTAAGCTTTTGTTTTAGAGCTACAGCCAAAACTGTAAGAACATCTTTCCTACCAAATAACACTGGGGTTTTTGCTATTGATATTTCATTGTTAGACAAAAGAACCAGTGGCATACATCTCACTTGACTTCCACATAATACAGGTTTAATTCTAAATCTATTTGCCTGCGGGTTAAGTTTCTATCTCACTTTGACCCACTCACAACTGTATACAACCCATGTTCAAGAATCTCCCATCAACTCCCAAGATGTGCTACATTAAGTGAATTTCATCTTTTAAAATATGGCTAAAACTTAAAAAAATTCCCATTGGTCACAGAATTTACCTATTTTAAAAAGGTCTTACTCTAGGCTTTGCTATTTTTCCAGTACTTGGATTTTAAATCTTTATTTGTGTGAAGAACTTACCTTGGCCCTTCGTGCTTTAAGGTTCAGTCTTGACTCACAGATTGTTCAGGGATTATAAAAACTTTTAAGATGAATCTATTTTTCTGGTTTTATGTGAGAAACTGACTTAACTGACTTTCACTAGAAAATAAAGAGTTTTCTTAAAAGCTGTCATCCAATGTGCAGTCCAGGTATAATGGCTAAGGCTCTCCTATTTCTAAAGAGCAGCTGAGTACCACCAATAAGAGGGACAGCATACAACAGTGAGTGTATACCTTGACAGTTGACAGTTGCCACACTGTTCTTTCTCAGCCTTCTAGGCTTGTTTCTGAGCCACAGTTGAAGATGGTAGGGATTCATTATCAATAATCAAGTACAGAGCATTTTTCTAACATGCTTTCCTATTACCATTAATTAAATATACAATATATCCCAGAATTGAAGTGAGAAAAAAAATGTTAAATGTTCATCAGTTCTTGGTCTATTCCTTCACTTCACTGGGAAGATAAAGACACAGAATTATACAATTGAAAGTGTTTCATGAGGAATGAGTGAGCAATCTTACTGGGGGAAAAATGAACTAGGAAAATAGATTTCCACTAACTACACAGCACTATGAACACCAAGTTGACTTGAACTTTTTTATTGGAAAGAAAAAAGTTATAATGAAAACTCAAGCTTACCTCAGCACCCGTAATTTACATCGTTGGGATATCAAGTTTTGGCATAAGCTTTCTAACCCATGGTCTTCTAAGTCAACATCTTTCAGGTCAAGATGAGTCAGGGTATGGCAGGTAGTCAAAAAACTAAAATCCTGACAGTTATTCAGGAAGCAGACAGATCCAAACCTTTATAAGAAATACAGAGTGGTTATACAATCATCTCCACCCCCAGTTTCCTCATCTACTTTCAGTTCTTACTCTCATCTCTTATCTGACTCTGGGTTTCTCATACTGCAGGTAAGGCACCAAAAGAATTTCAGAGAACTATTGAGGAAAACAGCATATGTTTGGATTTGGGATTTGTAACATGAGAGCTGACATTCTTAACTATTTTGACCTCACAGGAAATGAAGATGGTAATATTGGGAAAGGTAGAGGGAAGCCTCTGAACTTTTAGGGATGACTACCACAATTATCAAGGTTACTCCAAATACTTCAGTGACAACATGAACTTACAATGCTTAAATCCTTTCTATAATCAAAAGTGAATTCACAATTAAGATCAACTATCAGATGTATATCATTAGCAAATATACTGTTGCAGACATGCTATTATCCTGTGGGCTTCAGTGAGTATACAGAAGCAATATAGAGTAAACACAAAGGTCATCTTCCAATTTTTCATTACTTCTTTCTAATTGCATTTGTGTTTTGACATACTTGACTCTCCTGCAGTGCCCAGTCTGGCCCTGAATTCAATCTGTCCATACTGCATCCTAACTACTAACCATCTGGAGATCACTTTCCTCTTTTTCATCTCATTACCCAGCATTCTTCTTTCCTACATTGCTTCTATCCCCAACTAAGCACCCAGGAGAAAATAGTTTCCTCTATTTACAAAGATAACCATCCTCCTAAGTCACTATGTATAAATTGGAAGCAGTTTTTTTTTGAAGGGGAAAAGGAATTATCACTAAGGAGCCTATTACTGAGAATAGTCACCATGGTGTCAATTCCTTGGAGGGACTCTTCTGTTTTAAAAAGAAGCCATTAGCCAAAAGGCAGCATTGGTTATTAACATTTGCACTGATGACATCTGGGGAAAGACAATGTGAAGGAGATGCTTAGAGATGAGTAAAAAGGTCACACATCCAGTGGCCTCTTATCTACCTACAGGTTTAGATAATGCTTAAAATCTGAGGTCAGAGCTCATAACAATGAGATTCTAAGGAAAAATATTTGGCAGGAAGCTAGTCTCTAAGACAGCATCTATTTTGGTGATACTAGAAACAAGGATGTATTATTTGTTTGGTGCTAAGTATATACAACTAACCAGAAAGTAGACATTAAGCACATGACAGGCACTAAATACAGAGGAACATAAAGATGGTTCCAGTCCCCAGGAGAGCCAACAAGAAGTGATATGCAAACATGCATATTTTAAATGGAGAGACTCTGGAATCAAATTAAGATTTTAGGACTGACAATAAGCATGGGTACAGGTGAGGAGCAGGTGGAACATTCATATGCTGTGGGCGTAACTGTTGTATCTGTTAAATATATGCTAAACAGTTTTACATCTATGAACCAGACAACTCACATTTTAACCAAAGATGTAAAAAAACTCATAAACAGCTAAACAATATTCATAGAAGTCTCATTCTCAATAACTGAAAATTGAAAAAACCCACAAGGGGGTTTTCTTAACAAGACAATGAACTAAAAATTGTAATGTAGTTACACAATGCAATGGCAATGCCTACCAGCAATGAAAACAAACTTAGTCAATATACAACAAAGATAAAGTTTTACAGCAATTTATTGAAAACAGACACAAATACACACTGTGTTCGTTAAATGGTTTCTATAATGAAACAAAGCTAGCTGGACTAGAAAATGATTTGCCTCAGACTAGTGACATAAGAGAACCGAATAGGAAGGTGTAGATGGAGCATTTTCATCAATGTTCTTCTACTTTATTTTGAGTGTTGGCTATAAATATGTTTATGATTGTCATCAAACTTGTTTGTCACATTTAATACAATTGATTTTTATCAAATATAAAACATTCAAAAGAAAATTAATATAAGTTCTGTGTCATGTCTTTGTAAGTGCTTTTGTGACCTAAATTTAAGGTCATAGTTCTATGCCATGCTTCATCTAGAAAATTCCTAATGGCGTCTTAAAACCACATGCCAACAGCTTCTACAACCATTGCTATCTTTCCTAGAACAAATGAAGTCATGCTCTATGTCTTTAGACATCTCCATTGTTCATGTTCTTAGAATATTTTGCACAATGGTTGTTATGTATAGTCACACATCACTTAATGAAGATTTCATTTTATAACATTTTGTGATTTTGGTCTTGTGCAAACATGAACGACTGTCTTTACACATACTAACTGGGTCTATTAGGAAACAGGGTGCTATGGGACCACTGTCACCCCTCATTGACCAAAAACTATGTGTCATATGACCGTTTCTATTTACTACTGATTTTTCCTAACAAGTAAGGGTGGAAGGTAGAGCAAAGAAAAACAATGAGAATACTCCATTAAAATTTCCCACGTGCCCGGTGGTGTTGGCCCATGCCTTTAATCCCAGCACTCGGGAGGAAGAGGAAGGTTGATTTCTGAGTTCCAGGCCAGCTTGGTCTACAGAGCAAGTTCTAGGACAGCCAGGACCATTACACAGAAAAACCCTGTTTTGAAAAACCACACACACAGAACAATTCCCCATGTAAGACTTACAGTAGTTTTTGTAGTTTACACCTTGGATGACTTAATTCTTCACTTAAAATATTCATCAATGATTTATTAAGTCTGCTTTCATACAGATCCATTTCTTTCAGGGATTCATTTTTATGAAGCACAGAAAACAGATCTTTCCAGTAGTCAATGATCCCAGCAATAGCATCCTCGAAGCTGTGTAATTGGAAAAAGGAAAGACCAGCCACTTTTGCCTTAGAAGATGCTATTGGATAAAAACATGCTATGAAAGAGCATTAGGTACATTTTTGCTATGGGTAGTCCACTAGGACATCTTCTCTTGGTTACCCCAAGGTTTTATATACCCAAGCCCTCCTCCCCCAAATTCTCATCATTTGCTCAACATATATGTAATAAGAACTACAGAGACTTCACTTTGGAGGGAAAACCTCAGGATGAAGAAGTCTGATTCACATATTTGTATGTTCTTTTTATTTTGTTTTGGATTTTTTGTTGTTCTTTTAATTTTGAGACAGGGTTTCCCTGTATATCCCTGGCTAGTTAGTCTAGAACTTGCTACATAGATCAACCTGACCTCAAATTAACAGATCTACCTCTGCCTCTGGAGTGCTGAGATTAAAGGTGGGATCAACCACATCCAACCTTATGTGTGTGTTTCCTCCAGGTGTATGTGCATGTGTATGTACTCATATGTGGAGATCAGAGGGCAACCTCAGTTGTTGCTCCTCAGGTGTAGAACTTTGTTTCTGAGACAGGTTTTCTCACTGGCCTGGAAATTGCCAAATAGGCTATGCTGGCTGGCTAGTGAGTTCCATGGATCTGCTTGGCTCTGCCTCCCCCAGCACTGTGATTACACATACATGTCACTCTGCAAATGTGTTTTTTTAAAATGTGGGTTTAGGTATTGAAATGTCTTAATGCTTTTAAGGCAGGTGCTTTCCCAACTGAACTATCTCCCCATCCCTCTGTATTTTAATGAAATTGAAATGAACGAGGCTGGGATGTCACTTCATGGTAATATCTAGCATGTTTTAAGATGGTGAGTTCTTTAAGCCCCAACTTTGGAGAAGGAGAAGAATGATGTTGCGGAGTGGTAGAATACTACTTGAGGTCTTAGTTTGTGAAAACCATTAAAGAGCTTCCTATTTACAAATATCTTAAATGGTGAGCCACACTGAGATAAAGGAATGAAATGTGTTCTCTTAACAGAGGGATGTTTTTCCAATTAGACGGTAGAGCAGAATTTTTCCAACACAAAAGTTGAAAGCCAAGGACTTATAATCTGATGGTGACCTCAGTCTTGCCTATGCCTTCATATAACTCAGCTTTTTCTTAAGTCAAGTAGAAAAAGATAGCATCAACCCCTGAGGAAAGTGGGAGATCAAATACATCATCCATACATCAAATGACTGGCACTTATGTGAGCAACAGTTTCTGCCTAATAGCTATTGTTCAATATATGTTTGAATCAATTATCTACTTATTTTCTAGATAAACACCCATATATCTCAGTTTTGGAATTTTGGAATTGTAACCTCATAGGTAAGTTACCTATGTAAGAGTTCACAATTCTGTTGGCATCAGAATTAAACTGGACAATATGTTAAGCATCTTGTCCACTATATAACTGTATGCTACAGAATACACTCTTCATTTTAGTTAAATATATAAATTCAAGTCTTTTCACAGGTTTAGATGGAGAGAATCAGAAAAGCCAACTTGATGAAAGGGATAGGATAAAATCATATATAGAGGAGCAGAGTTTAGGGGGCAGGACAGATAGAGGACCCAGTATATTAGCCTCAGAAAGATTATTGGATGGATTTTCTAAAAAATTATTACTTCACCTTAGTTAAGCAAAGGTTCCTTCTGTAAAATCTACTTCCTTTACTACTAGTAAACTGAATACTTACCAAGTTTTAGCTATGGGTTTTAAGTCCAACATAGTTTTTAACTCTGCCATTGCAGTCAGTTTAATAGTTTGTAGAGAGTAGCAGTGCTTAAGGCAGAATGAATATATAAGCAACTGGGCTTCTTCATCAACCTTCACAGCAATCTTTGGGAAATAGCTCAGTGCCTGAGTTATAAATTCTTTATCTTGAGTCTCGTACAGACAGTGAAGCAAGTCCATAAGTCTCAGCTGTGAGAGATAAGAGTCACCCTTTTCTAATGCTTCCAAACACGTAAGTAACTCCCCTTTTATGTCCATGGATATTGTAAATTTGAAGGTTTCCTCCAGTTGTCGTACTCGCTCTTTATTCAGTAGACCGAATAAAAAGCATTTCATCTGTTCCAAGTGAGGGTCGTGAAAACGGTTGCTTTCAAGTAACAGATGCAAGTTTTCAAAACGTTTGATGGGATAGTCTTTTTCTTCTGGATTCTCTCTTAACAAGTAGAACAAAGCTGCAAAAAACTCCTGAATATGGAGGTGAGTGAATGCAAAGCAGTTTTCATACTCCGTGTCCTTCTGAAGAACCTTCACATTCAGGAAAACTGAGATGTCATCTCTAGTTAACTCATGCTTTCTGAGATTTTTCTTGTAGAGTATATGATTCATAGTCCAAATGCCTTCAGCAGCTGCCTGGCACAGGCTCCTCACTAGTGTTTCATTGGGCAGAGTAATAACACTCCAATCTATCTGTGAAAATAAGCTGCAGATATAGGATGTGAACAGAGCTGTGGTGGTTTGGCAGATCACGGCAATATTGCCACCTTTCTCCACTTGCTCCTTCAGACAAGTACAGATCACCTGGCACACATGGCAGACATGGCACATGTTGAAAAGCCTCTCATTCTTTCTAATTGAACTGATCGCATCCATAGCCCATGTCTTATCTTTCAACAAATGGTGAATGTAGTCCACCCTTCCATTCTTAGACAGTCCTGGCAGCTTTACACAATGAGGTTTATGTAACAAGGGCTTCAGTCTCTTCCAAGCTGTGGGTCTTGCTGTTACTAATAAGAATGACTCAGGAAGCATCACTTTCCTCAGCAAACTGCTAATAAGAAAGGACACTGGCTGCTTCTGGGTCCAATCATTACATAGTGCAAACTCTGGCTCTTCAAAGGAGAAGTCCAGCTCATCAAAACTATCGATTATAAAAAGGAGATTTCTGGGCTTGGACAGGATCTGTTCAATGGGGCCTTCAGAGCTAGGCCAGTTCTTGGATATTAACTGAACAAAGCTTTTCTCCTTCACTTGGCTAATTTCTCTCCCACTGAGATAAAAAGCGTAGGTAAATTGCTGGTAGAGATTGCCATCTGCCCATTCTAACATTGCCTTTCTCAACAACGTTGTCTTCCCAATTCCAGCAGCTCCCTGAAGGATTACTGTTTGTGGTATCTTGTAGGTTTCAATATCCACTTCAAAGATACGGTCCAACAGCTTTCGGTCTTTCTCAGTGATTCCATGATTCAAAGTTGCAGATTCTCCAAGCAAAGAGCTCTTATCCCATATAATACAAAATTTTTCCTTTATTATAGTTCTGTAGTCCTTTCTATCATCTAAGTCAGGTAGAATGAAAAAGAACCAAAGACACACATGATCAAAGCATTGAATTCTCTTTAGATTCACAATGTTAAGATTCTCACTGCCCACTCATGCCCTTCTCTCTCTGCCCACCCTTTCTCCTTTCTGTCCACCTTCCCTCTTTCTCAGCCATATAGGTATTTGGAAATGAACCCAGGACTTGTGGAAAAGCAGTAAGTGTTCTTAAGTACTTAGCTATCTCTTCAGCCCCCTAGGCTAACTTTTGACTAGGCATTTCTAAATACTATTTGCTTGGTATCCTGAAGTCAATATGGTTTTGATTTTGACTAGGTCATAAATCCAGTCTTATTGACTTTGAATGACTGAGAACAGTGGCCCATTGGAAGTAAACTGTTCAATTTATTAACGGTCCTTATGAACTAACCCTGCCATCATAAAGATATAAAAACATGCAAAAGCTGACCAAAGTCTTTGTCCCCAGAGAGAATTTCCTCTTCAGAAACATGGTCTTCAATCATCTCAGCATCCTCTGACTCCATGGTCCTTTTTGTCCCTGAAACAGGTGCCAAGAGGATCATGAGATTTACCAGTAATAGAGCTTTAGAAATGGTTAGAATGGGAGCCAGAATTTTTCTGTGTTGTGATTCTATGGCAATCTGGATTTAGTAAAACTAGAGTCAAGAGCTTCAAGCTGCCACAGCTCAGCTGAGAAGACAATGTGGTACAAACACTGGGTGGACCTCTTGCCCTCTCTCTGCTCTAACATCAGGCACAAAGTTCCCTTGCTAGTTCTGACTTCAGAGGGGTTAAATGAAGTTCAAAGGAGATAATGTATATGTTCTCTCTCTCTCTCTCTCTCTCTCTCTCTCTCTCTCTCTCTCTCTCT
>CABHPR010130635.1:0-26212 GCA_902168415.1 Peromyscus melanophrys
TCTTTGATCCATTGGGTGCTAAGTTTTGTGCACAGCAATAAGTATGCATCTATGCATATTCTACATGCTGCCATCCAGTTTCACTAGCAACACTTGTTGAGGATATTATCTTTTCCAGCTGCCACTGACTCATTCTTCTTCCTCCACAATAACTGGCCATGACTAGTGGGTGTATTTTTTTCCTACCTGTGCTGACCACTGCTGAAAACAAGTGAAAATTGATTATAATTATAATTCTGTTAATCATAAGAGTTCTATCCGAAATTTTCATCCTCTTAAGTCATCCTTATTTGGTGAATTTTTTGCAATAAATATGAATTCCTTTCTGTGTGACAGCTCTTAATTTTCTATAAGTTGTTACTTTGAAATACTAATATCCACTAGTTTCATTTTGAAAGGGTATACTTGAATCATATACATCTATGTTTTTATATTTATGGAGAGAAATCAATTTTGAAATTATATAAAACTACAGGTAGAAACCAGAAACAAGGGGAAAAAACCTTTACTATCTCAGTCCACAGTTAGTATAAAGTCACATATATTTTGGAGTGTTCATTCTCTCAATATCCATTAAAGGAATTATGAAAAGTACTTAGGCTACCCAATCAGTACCAATTCTGGAGGACTATAAGTTAAGAAGTTGAAAAGATATTCACCATGAGAAAAATTGTGACCTTATTTTAATAGTCATTTTGTAAGTTTTTATCTTTTTAATGCTCTGATCAATCTAGAGGCATTCAGTGGGAATAATATGGCTGAGATTCTTTTATTCTGCACTAATATCCCTTTTAAAATTTATTTCTTTTGCAATATTCAAGAAATGCAAACTTGGAAAATCATTCTTAAATGGTAATGTTCTGCCATCTGCCTAAACAAATAGCCATACAATAGTCCATAGACAAATCTTCACAATAGAGTCCCACACTGATTTTATTGCTGTAGTAAATGGCTTGTGGACCAGGAAACCTATACCTTGCTTTTAAATCTTTTATAATATTCTTTTTCTTGCTCCTAAAGCTGGGGTTTACTCATTCTTCTCTTAAAGTGCTGTTCTTTTTATTGACTCCAAGATTGCTATCAGATGTCACCCAGACTACTTTGCTATATATCATAGTTCCCATTAAAGTATGTGACTACAAACATATGGAAATAATACTAAATAATGCTGGCTGCAGAGCCTCAGTGCACCCATGCATCAGGAGAAGCAGTAAAATGTTTACTGACTAGAGAGGTGGTACTTGACAACAGAGTTGCAAAGGACCCCTTTGTGCCTTCTTTATGACAATATATCAGATCGTTTCATTAGATGCTGCTTGCATGCAAACTAACAAAATCGGGGGTATATGCAAACCATCCTTCTATTCACTAATCTGTCACATAGAATCACTTGAGTATAAGGTTAATTTTAAGACTATAATTGTGTCTTTCCATCTTTCTCCAGTATTGGCACAGCTGGGTGTAAGACATAACTACACATATAAGGTGACTGTCATAAAGGAGTACACAGTTATTTACTTTGTATCTTGAGACATTCTGGGAGGTTATCATAACAAACTAATAAACACTACTGACAATGGCAAAGAACTGATACACGTGCATTCATAAATCAGAGAGCTGAACAATTGGTTAAACATTGCATTTGAATTCTTATATGGCATTGCTCTGATATTTATAGCCACTGTTACAAAAGAGGTGAACACCTTAGCAGCTAAAATACCTAAACATCATTTGCCTACATTTAAATATTAAACAGTTCTCATAGTCAGAAAGAAACTTTCATACATAATCAAAATGTTCCCTACAAATTTTAGAGAATAAATTGCTACATAGCATGCCCTAAATTAATTGTAACTATTAGTATGCATTGTTTCATCTCTCTCACCTTGAATATTAGTGTATAGTAATATGCTAAGACAGTAACACGTTTTAAAAGTAATTTAAGCTAGTAATTATTTAAATGACTTTTTAGTAGTTATTTGATTTCTCCTGGTACAGAGTACAATCTTTTTAACTATCATGTTGAAGTAAAATGTTACTCTGTGATCTGCTTTATTTAATGAGACATTAGAGGAAGTTATGTGTATTCCTTCCAGGCCTGGGTGAAATATTTCAAGGATACTTTCCTTCTACCATAGTGGTTTGTTGTGTTCTGACATGACTTCTTCAGCACTCTGTGTCCCCTAGGAAGGCAAAGAAAATAAAATACAAGCCAGGCAACCCAAAATGTACATTAAACACAAACAAGAAACAATCCTTTATTGGGAACTGTCACATCATGATCCAGAGGATCTTGATTGATTTTCACTAATTGGATTCTGACATTATAAAGTACATAATAAGCTGATTTTGCCTTAGTGGTCAAATAGAAAGTCATGAAGAAATTGAACTCTGCAGGAGAAAAAGTTTCAGATGATTTTTTGGCTCCTCAAATGGACAAGAGACCACGTGTCAAAAGCATGTAAAGATCTAGAAAAAGAGGTTACAAAGTCAAATGTAAATTGTGTGTGTGTTCCTTGGTAGACTGTTTTGCCTGTGTTTGGACAGGATAATATTTTAAAAGCAGAGAAGGAAAAAGAAGAGATATTGCTGGTAATCTTTGTGATGTAAACTTGCAATTCAGAACCCAAGAAGCTGAGGAGGCACTGGTGTGAAATTGTGTACTGTACAAGGCTAGGTAGAAAGGCCCTGCCTCAGAAAAATAAAACCAAACAAACAAAATTACAAAATCATTAGTCAATCTAAATATAAATAAGTCTCCAGTGCAGGAATACAGTGGAAGAAAATGCAGAAATTTGGGGACTTGAATAGTGGCTCCGTCTAAATGAGGACAGAGAATGTATGTCCTTGATAAGGCATACATCCAGTATGCCTACGGACCTAGGTTTGTTTTCCTCACCAAAAGACAGAGCCAAAAGCTCTCTAACTAACAAGAAAAGGAAGGAATGAGTCCATTGCACACATCTGTGGCCACAACTTCTCAGTGCTATAATGTTCAGCTCTGTTATTCACACTTTAGATCAGTTCTCTCAAGGCAGACACCAAATTGTGACAGCAGTACTCAGCTATTTTTTTTTCAAATTTAAGCACAGAAATCCAAACTTCACAAAATCAATATACCTAAAATTAAGTTGTGTTAAAATATATTGTGGGGTGTGAATAAAGAATGTCTAAGATTCGTTTTGTAAGAAGCAAATATTTAGATATAGATTTAGGCCCATGGAGATCAATGGACTTTAATAGCTAAGAAGTCATGCAAAGTATAAGAGGATTGCCTTAGTAAATAAGAAGCCTATAAACCATAATTCAGGGTTCATGTCTGCTGAGAAATGCAAAAGCCCTTGGACTTTCATTGATACCAATCAGATTGAGCAATCTCCCACATCAAAGAACAAAAATACAACCATCTATTTCATAAGGACAATAAAATATCCAAAAATGCAGCATCTTTAAACTAGAGTCAAAGTTAAAGAATTGAAACTCTCCTTTAATAAAAAAAATATTGAAGAACTATTATTAAGAGATATTCATGAGTAAAGGTGGCATCTAAACAATGTTGAGTGAGGTTTCAGAATTGCTATAATCTCTCATAGAGAATCCTTACAAGTAGGCATGCTCATTTTAACTGTGTTGAGATTTTGTAGCTGTTTTCTTTGAATTTAAACATTCCCTCTTGGAGGGAGGAAGGAAGCATATAAGACTCAGGAAGTTTGGGAAATGTACAATCCTCCAAAATCTTAGAAATTGACTGAATTCACATGGTCTTTCCAGGTAATAAAGGCAAAAACACTTGCTGTGTAGGTGAGACTCTACTACTCTCCTTTTAGGTTACCTGGAATTAGGCAAAAAAAAATTGCAGAAATTGATTTTTTGCAAATTGCCACCCATTCTGGGATAGGTCAGTTAGTGCTCATCTGAGGTAAACATTTGTTGGTATGTCTCTAGAAAAATCTCACAGTGATATTTACAGTGTAGAACATTTAGTTTCTTATTTTCAATTACAGATTTTTTTTAGATAAAAAGAATCATATGGAGTGGGAAGAAAAAATCTAAATGGCATTAAATTGTTGAACGTTGAATTAAGTCCCGTACCTTAATGGAATTTATGGACTGACTGGCATGGAGAAAGCATGAACAGATTTAGCAGTGATGAATGACACTAAACTGAGTATTGATGATAAAAATGTCAACGATGGTACTTTTGAAAAATCACAACCAGTACATTATTTCTCTGGTATGCAGATGAGCGCAGGGGTGTATGAGTCTTGACATTCTTTCAACTGAAATGTTAAGTGAGATCACATGATTACAAGTAATTATGAGATTAAAGCATTGTCAATTGGTAATGGGTGTACTCAAGTGAAAAGGCACAATCTCCAATACCAAACAGAGCAACAGATTACGGAACAATAAAAAAGCAAATAAATAATCAAAAAGGAAGTGGCAAGTACCACTTTCAAAATTTTCATATAGGTTTTATTAACAGTCATTCATGTTTAGAATGTTTAGCCACATTCCTCCCCCTGCCTTTGTTTTTAAAATCAGAATTAAGGCTATTCCTCATTCTTCTCTCTTCTTTTTGTAGTAATTAGGAAGGCATGTCTGAGTTTCTTACACATTCTTGGTGCTTTGTTTTCTTTTCCTTATGAACTATTTCCAGACCATTTTTTTTCTTTGCAGATACAGTGAATAAATGATAGAAAAACCCAAAAGAAAAGTACTACTTAGAAAACTCTTTCATGTCTTCTGAGTGTAAGTAAGACGTATACAGATAGTTCTTAGGCTGTAAAAATATGAAGTCTCTATTATTAGAGAAGGACCTAGAATATCCTGAGCACTAAAGAGGTATGAGGTATGTTTAAAGAGTTTGAAAATATGGCATGCTTTTACTGCTCATCATCTTTTGGATATTTGTCAGGAAGTAAATACTAGATTTCAGTACTTAAGTAACATGACAATAATTCTACATGGGATATAAATCTGTAGTAAGTATGGGTAAAATTTTGGCTACTGAATTTGTGAAGTAACAGAAATATTTTTGATGGCTTTATGGAGTAAGCATTAATCTCTTGGTTGCATTGAAAGCAAACCTACAAGAATAAAAGCCAATGAGTCGCTAACAGATAGGACAAAATCATCTTTATCACCATAACAAAAAAAGACAAGACTAGATGATCAATGTGAATTGGTAATAATTACAATGTTCAGAATTTTGCTATCATGTACTAATGACTATGTCAATTAGTGCTTCCCAGGTCCACTGAAAAAAAATGAATTGCAGATTTCATATGTGAAAAGACATGGGGGCTGGAGAGACTTCACAACTCTCTCTTTTTTCTCCTTCGTTTTGGTTTTTTTGTTTTTGTTTTTGTTTTGTTTTTTGAGACAGGGTTTCTCTGTGTATCTTTGCACTTTTCCTGGACCTAGCTCTGTAGCCCAGGCTGGCCTCCAACTCATAGAGATCCGCCTGGCTCTGCCTCCCAAGTGCTGGGATTAAAGGTGTGCACCACCACCACCAGGCTTTCATTTTGGTTTTTCAAGAAAGGGTTTCTCTGTGTAACAGTTCTGGCTCTCCTGGAATTCACTTTTGTAGACCAGTTGGGATCAAACTCACAGAGATCTGTGTGACTCTGCTTCCCAAGTACTGAGATTAAAGGGATGTGCACCACCACATTTTGGCAGGTGTGTTACAGTACAACTCTCACAGAGAAGCTGGATGCAGTACCCAGCTTCCATATGGGCAGCTCAGAATTGCCCAAACTGAAAACTCTGTGAAAATCCAAAAGAATTGATTCATTTAGCAATGAGTGCTACATTATTTCCTTGGTATTGAAGTAATTTAAGTTTTAACTAGAAAATTGTGAAACTTTCATGCATTCATTATTAGAGAAAAGTGTAACAGATAAACTAATGCAAACCTGAAACCTTAATTAAACTTTACTGTTGGAATGGAAAGAAAAATTAAAAAAAAACCTCAAAACCTCGAATTTTAGTTTTCCACTGAATATTAGAAAATTGGCTATTTTAAGGACTAATTGATCAGGAAACTGTAGTAAGATCCCAAAATTGCATTTTTCAAAAAAAAAATGGATTAGAAAAGACAGAGAAATGTCTTTAACACTGATGAAAATGGAATGTGACTGTTTTCAATTCTAAACAGGAGTGACTGTCAATGATAAACATGTAGTAAAATATCCATATGATGAAATTCTCCATGGAAATTATGCAAAAGAAGCATCCTGAATATGAGCTGTATTGATGGAGTATATCTCTTCGTTCAAGTTTCCAAATCATATTTATTGAGGAATGATATTCTGTTGTGTTTATTTCATTGAAACAAATTTAAAGTTTGCCCTGAATAATAACTTCACTTCCCTAACAGTACCTATAAACCTAATTTAAATGACCTAACATTTTACTTTTATTGCTGTTTGCATGTAATTTATGTTGAAAGAGGAAATATATATTTTCAATAAAATACTAGCATAATATAATTTCTCTCAATTTTAACATATTAAATAGTGAATAATTCAACAAATATAGGATTGTTATTATTTTTGTTATTTATTCTTGAAATACACATTGCATCAAAAGTAAAATAAACAATTAGCAAGAGAATTTAATAAGTGTTATTATCACTGCCTATATCACCTACTTCACATAAAAATCAATGAAAAAATCATTGGTAAAGAAGACAATGATAATCTAATTGCATTAGGCTTCATATGAGTTGACTTATGACGCATATTCTTTATAGAACAGATATTAATCAACTTGGCAGCTATTCTTGAGTTTAAAACTGTGATAAATATTTTGAATAACACTGTCTAAAATCTTATTGCAGCTATTCTAGTATTTGCATTAAATATAGAAGAAGTTGCATCTAAATGATTGAGAAGTCTCTTCACTAATTATTTTACAGTGTCACCACATTTTAAAATTAATAATGACCTTCAAGATCATAAAAAGAGACTGATGAACTGATGTTAAACTATTCCCAAACCATATACTGAAAATTACAGTGCAATGTGGGGCAACACTGTGCTCCTGGGAATTTGCTCAATCTCCAAATTCATCAACATTAAATTTAAAGAGAAAAACAACACAGTTCTCCTACAAGATTTAATAATCATCTGTTACCCAAAATTCTGTAGTACTTTCAGCCAATCTGATACTAAATCTTAACAGACATTGAACAAAACAACTTTAAAAGAGTTTTGAAGATTCAGAGGAATTTCTTATATAATTATGAGTGTAAAACTCATCCTATCAATAGAGATGATAAGATCTAACTTTTTTTTTAAAGTATGGATGTTAAATTTCTTTATCGTCAGTAAAATGACATCAATTTCAGAACTAATTTAAGACAAAGGAATAAATGTATTAGAAATTTTTGGCCACCATACAGAAATGAAAAATTGCACCTCACAAGTGTTTAATAAACACTAATGCACTCTTTCCCAACATACTGTCATAAGTATGTGCATAACTATCTGTTGTCTTGATAATTAATCATTGTAAACAATGCTTTAGTGTTATTTAAAAGTAGACTTTGGCTGATTATTCATTTTTTGAAAGAAAAAGAAAAAGAATCAACTTAGTATCTTGAATTATATTCCAGGACTGAATTAGTACCATCATTTCATGAATAACTTAAGCAAGTGAATATAAAATCACATGCTTTCCCTACCCAACCAGCAACTGTAGTGAGTAGTTAAAAACCTGCTGCTACAAAGTCACCTAAATTCTTTGTGTTTCTTTTAATGTTTTGTGAAATACTTATTATATGGATAAATACTGACAAGTAATGTCTCTTTTATTGATAATGTGTAATGTTATCTTGGTGACAATATGCATATTGGCACATCAATATTTGAGAATCAAAAAAAAACATATTACTGAATTCAAATCCTAGTTTTGTTATTACTAATTTTGAATTCCAAATCATTTTCACAAAAAAATCATTCCTTTCCTACAAAACCAGATTATAATTCTACCTAATTTATGAGATTGTTATAAAGGTCTGATTCTGCACTTAAATACTTATCAACATTGCAACAATAAAAAATTCTAGTTAAGTTCTATCAGCTACATTACGTGACATTCACAGGAAATATGTGGATAGTAAAAGAATGACAAAAATGTGGAAATGCTATTGCTTAAAGAACACAAAAAGTAAATAATGAACAACAAATAGAATAAATAACTTTGAAAATAAAATAAAGGACTGGAGATTTGGCTCAGTGGACAGGAGCACTTACAGATCTCATAAGGGACCAAAATCACATTTCCAGTATCCACAGGGTGGCTCAAGAGTATCTGCAACTCCAGTTTCAGGGACTCTAGCACTTCTTCTAGGCTTTGTAGGCACCAGGCACACATGAATTGCACCTACATACAAAGAATACAAAAGACTCATATACATAAAATAAAGACCACCTTCCCAAATGTAATTAAACCAAGTAATGAGATAAAATAGATCATGAATATCACTTTGTTAATCTTTCTGTTCATACAGTCATACACTCCTCCTTCCCGCAAAACACTAAACAAAAACTTACTTACAGCTTATATTTTCTTTTTGTCTTTCCATCATCTCCTCCATACTGTGTTCATATCACCCATCCTATTTTGAGACACTGTCACACTGCCATGATTTGTTTTCTATGTACTCTACAGACTTCTCAAGTAGGTAGCAGTCTCAAGAGATTAAACATTGTCATTCAATCCTAGCTAGAATCTACCATTTTTTTCCATTTCAAAAATATTAAAGTTGTTACTTAAAATAGCAGTAATTCATACAGATGACAATAAGATTATTGTTTTGACAAGCAGATTAGTTTTAGTTTTACTAAGTTAATTTGAAAGATATAAAAATATTCTACCATGTGTACACTAGATATTCATTAACATATGCTTGTAGTTGAAAAAATTTCAAGATTAAAAATAGTTAAATTAGTGTTTGTATACAAATTTTTCTATGTAATACAGTTGTGTATAACTTCACAAATAAAGACTAAAATTGTGATACTTCAAGATGTTGTTTTTTAAGACCTACAATCATCAGAGATTAAATTTTTAGTGGCCAGAGTTATACTTGGTGTGCAAGAAATATAATACTTTGTTAATTATTGTTCACAAATTGATGTGGAGAAAAATTAAGTTAAATCAGTTTTCTTTTTTACTTTGATTCATCAAGAAAGTACTTTATTTTATGTACAGCAATATGTTTTGCATCTTGATTTCACTAGAGTAGATTGCTTTGACCTAGTTTTAAACAGAATGATAAAGAAAATGTCTAAACATATTATAAGAAGTTTAAAAATATATGTAGGCTTGAGATAGAAAAGAAAAAGGATAGAGAAAGTACTTAAAAAAGAAATAGAATTTTTAAAAAAGCTATGTAAAGATGGAAAATATACAGAGAGTCTGGATACTGTATATTATTGTGTTGTCTTTGGGATTTTTTTTTTTAACTGCAGAGAGACATTTGATTTTAGGGGCTGCTAAGTTAAACCAACATATATATATATATATATCTTAACAGTATCTTGACTTCAAAATTTGGGTCTAAGGATACGTTGCTTTGGAAAGGGGGTTCTGCTTTTGTTTCCACAGAAGAGGAGAAGCTGTGGATTCCTTCCAGGTTAATATGGTTCCATCAAGGAACATCCCCTGAGAGGTCTCCAGATGATCTGCAATCCAGAACAGCTTCAAGGCAACTGGCTGAGAAGATGCAGCCTCACAGACTACTAGTCAGGACTTGACCATAATCCTAAATTTTCTCAGGATCCCATAAGATTACTAAGGCCCTCAACCAGTAGGAAGTAGCCTAGAAAACTATACACCCATTCCTAAAATTGGATTATGGATATTTGTCTTTGTTTAGGGAGTTTAGTTACAAATTGTTATTGGTCATAGTCAATCTCTTTATAAAATAAGAAAGGGGGATATGATATAGAAATGATAGGAAAAGGGGGTAGATTATTGAATGTACTTAAATGCAAAAAATAAAAAACTGTTAATCTTATATATTTTACATTAGTATGGATTTGAGTTTATTGACACAAATTTACAGTTAACTTTGTTATACTGTATGTATATTTCTACTCTTGTTTAAGGTATTATGTTTATGCAACTCATGTAAATATGCAATGTATAGTTATAAATACAAATTAATACTCATCTATAATAGTCAACCATATAGTCATGCTAATTAGGTTTTATAGATATGCAGAGAAATATTTCAGATGGATAAGTAATCTTCAGACTTTTCAAAGACCTACAGAATATGGCATTTAAAATGCTTTAAGAACTTAGACTTTCCTGGACATTGAGACATGTCTGCTCCTGACAGCACCAATCTACTTTAGAGAAGATGATAGGCATCAAAGAAACTCCATATAGATTTTTCATTTTTTTTGTGGCAAAAATTAGCCTTTTGGACAAGAAACTGCTCTTGCCTGGACAGCTTGACAGTATGTTGTATAAACTGGACATACAGGGCCCATAGGAAAGTGACCACTAAATTTGTGAAAACAAGGCAAGATGGTCCTTCAGATTCCTGCTTCACAGAAGAAATTGCCAGACATTCTGCAGGACACAGAGAAAAGCAGCTGATAAAATTTGCTAATAGGTGAGAAAATTCTTCAAATTTCCTGCTTCACAGAAAAATCTGCCAGAGACTCTAAGCCTGTAAGCTTAAGATGGATGCCCCAATGTTACAGAGGAACTTTGAGTGACTATCCAGGCAGCCAGATATCTCTGTCATTTCTAGAATTATGGAAGCTGCTTGCAATGTACTTCCTGTTTACTCAGATAATATTATATCCTTCTTGGTTCTTTGATGGAGTTGAAGACTAGATAGTTATAATTATAGTTTTCTTTGGTTATGATAAAAGTTAAATTAGATATGAAACTTTAGACTCACAAATATAGGATAGATGATAGAATATTTTTTTAATTTTGCCAAATACAAATAGACTAGATATTATAACTGTAATTCTTGCTTGATATCTATTTTGTTATATGTAATTTTACTATGTTAAAATGAAAACCTTCTTTTTTGATTAGATAGAAAGGGGGAAGTGCTGTTGGATGGACTTTCTGTATGCTGTGAATACATTTTGCTATCATTGGTTAATAAAGAAGCTACTCTGGCTTATGGCAAGACAGGTTATAGTCAGGTGAGAAATCTAAGAGAGATACAGGGGAAGAAGCAGACAGTTAGGGAAGATGCCATCCAGCTGCCCAAGGAACAAGATGCCTGCAGACCAGTAATGCCATGGACACATGACAGAATATAAATTAATAGAAATGGGTTAATTTGAGATATCATCAGAGCTAGCTGGCAATAAGCCTGAGCCATAGACCAAACAATTTGTAATTAATATTAAGCCTCTGACTTGTTATTTGGGTACCAGTGGGCAGGAAGAAAAGCTTCCAGGTATAGGGAAATATTTCAGCTTACCAAACCCATCCCCTAAAATGATCTTTTAAAAATCACCCTTTCTGTTCAATAAGACAAATGTGAAGTTGGGCATTTCTTTTAATTCCACTGACCTAGCGTACACTATGAATAATATAATGTTAGTTACTGAAGACTGTGTTCTTGATGTACAGTTCTGCAAAGACATAAAGCACTCTGACTCCTAACAGGTAGGAGTGGATGCTAGCATAAGTGGGAGCAGAGAGTGATGGGAGTTAAACTACGCAGCTGCTGCAAGAGCATAGACTGATGTTCTGATGATGCTGTGAACCCCTCTCACGCTGAATCATATTCCAAGGTGAGGATGCAGAAGGAACAGGAATGGGAGGGGTGTGACCGAAAGATAAATTCTTCTTGGTGACGACCATAAAATACTTTAATAGTGAGATTACCCTGGTGTGGCTTTAGTCACACTTCCCATTCTACTGAGTCCATAGGACCTTAGTCTGCCTGTGTGTGTGTGTTCCCCAATCCCCAGGCCCAGAATGGGTTTCATCTCCTGTTCTCTGTTCCAGTCTGGTGAGTGTCTTGGCCAACCTACATCATTTCTAAATATTAAATAAAGAAAGATACAAAGAGACTGAAATATAGAGATAGACAGAGAGAGATGCAGAGAGAATATATTTTTCCCCCTGACAGGTAAAATGGCAATTGGAAATTTTTACTTTCTGAAGGTTTGTTTGTTGTGTTTCTCTCTCCTTTTGTATTAGCCAGTGTCTACCTTAAATTTATTGTTTACTCAAGTTGGTAAAAAAAAAAAGTGAGCTGACTTTGCTTAGTGACAATAGGAGACATTTAAAAAGGACAGTTGCAAATATAACCTCACAGCTGTTGTGACAACAGCTTAAAACCTGCAGGAGTTCAAGCTAGAAGAAATCACAGCAAGGTGAAGGGGGGTTGTGATGTCCCACCCCTAGTTAAGGAGCTATTGGTATCTGATAATTGCTGAGAGAGGGGAGAGCTGGTTTTTCCTTAAAGATGTGGCCCCTGGTAAATTGTCCATGCTCGAGTGGAAAACTATCCATCCAAGAGTACATGGGCAGAAAAAAAAAAGACTAGATTGGTTTAAAAAGTAGAAGGACACAAAGTCAAAAAGCTGGGAGGATAAGAAAGAGAACTGTGGGTCTGGAAGGAATTGAGAATGGGATGTAAATATGATCAAAAACATTGTAAGAATTTACTAAAGAAAAAACTAATAAAGAGAAGAAAAAATTGTATAGGTTTTCCCAGTGGTAATTCTATAACAGAGGCTAAAATGCAATTTAATTAAGAAAAAAAAAAGTGTAGTGCCACTTTGAAACTAGTACTGTTTTAAAATGCACAAGATATTTTAAATCTCTAGACAAGGCCACATGCAAACTAACAAAAGCTAGTACCTTACATAGAGAAATAAGAAGCCACTTAGAAACTCAGTGAGAGACCATGCATTTTCCTAGTGGAGAGAGTGCTTAACTCCATTATGGCCATAGGTTGATTAAATCATTCACATTACATTTCCATGGTGTTTCAGCCAATTAAGCCAGCTCAATTCATCTCTGCTTTCTCAGGACATAAAGACATTAGAAACAAATTTACGATCAGGCCTGTTAGTAAAATGAATTGTAGACTTATTTTCAAACTAAGGAGGCTAAATTAATAATAATAAAAAAGTTTTCTTTAAAAAAAGGATCTGAAACATGTAGGATTTTAAATATCCAAAGACACCATGATAGGGCTTTAATTGCATCCAGAAATGTTTCTTCCCTTTCTTTCTTTGAACAGAATTAGAAAGCACTGAAGTGAGCAAACCAACCAACCGGAACAGAGGGAGAAATAAGCTGAATTCATTTTGAGGCAGGTGACGCCACTGTGGAACTATCTTCTCACAGCATGCAGTTCACTTGAAGAATTCCAGCATCCACACACAGGCGAGGGTAGACAGTATTCCTGTAGTAACATGAATCTGCTGAGCAGAGTTGAGATTACTAGGTTATGCAGTTATTAGAAGGACAGATACTACTTTAGATGTTTCCATCTGATTTACCAGGTTTCCTGGAAGACATTATGCTTCTGCACTCATTCAACTCTTGACCAGAATAAGGACAAACAGATCATCAAGGAGATACATTTATAAAAGTGAAAGCAGCCAATACTACATGAGTAAATACATTTTAATCTCATTATAACAAAACATCATTTTTATTGTTTATGATACAGGGATTAAAGTTATTTAATCTTGAAGAATTTAAAGTTTGGCTCTTTCTCTTACAAGAAGGTTTTGAACAAAATATATTTTGTTTTGTTTAAACAATAAACTCACTGGTTCCTGATTGCATTTAAAATACTTATCTTTATAATCACAGACAGTATAGTTCTCACCCTTCAATAAAGGAGCTTTTCTTTCTTTCTTTATTTTTTTTTACAGGAGGGAGAGAGCATTGCAGAAGACCACAACTTGTCAAAATTCAAAGAAAAACTGAATATTGGGTACCCAATCCCTGCATCTACAATACAACTTCTGCACCTAAGGCTCAGTGAACATCTTAGAGGAGGAAGAAGAAAGAGGATAAGAAGAGCCAGAGAACCATAAAACTGCTGTGAAATATGTCGCCTAGAAATGAGTGGAAAGCCAACCTCCCCCCGCCAAAAAAAAAAACCTTAAAAAAACAACAGGCTGCCTAAACAAGACCTGAACAAATGTAACAATGGACATGCTAACATGCAAAATGAAAAATCTCATAGAGACTCAACCCATAGCAAAAGAAAGACAGACAGCTAACATCTGCTGCGAGAGGGAAAATTAGTCTTTCTTAGGGATGAGCTCCCTAATTAGCTCCTCAATACCACGTTGTCAGTCCTGTAATCACATATACACAAGAAGCACTAAATGGACTCTGTAGGTTATATTAATATATTTCTGCATATATATTATATACATATATATTAATTTGAGAAGGAGTGGGGAACCTTGGGAGGGGCTGGAAGGAGGAAAAGGAAGGGAGAATGAGCTAATTATAACTTACTAAAAAATAAACATACTAATTAAAAAATAAAATGTTAATTAATATTTAAAATTTAAATAAGACAAGCTCACCCTCAGTAATGGGAATATGTTAATTTTAGGGTTAATTACTATATGAACTTTCATGTGCCGTAAATAATCTTTGTAGTCAAGGTGCTCAGGGTTAGAAGTTTAAGCAGGGAAGAAGCCAGGATATTGGAGAAAGAAGAGTTAGTGGGGGGTTTACCCAAAACTAAGAATATGTATAAAATAAGATGAAAACCCGAGAGTTAGTCATCTAATTTTGAAATTCAAATTTAAAAAAGAAAAGGAAATGAGAGTTTGATGTAATTCCTAATATGTAGGTGGACAACTTTGTTTTTGTAATACATGGGTTATTAAATACAAATCACAATGCAAGGCATGGGATTCCTCCATATTAGGTGTTGGCCAGAGAGACTCTAAAGGTAGGCAAAGCAACACACGCTGTTGACATTCTTATTGATGACTGTGGTGATTGCATTTTAAGATGCTATTGCTGAAGATACCAAACACTTTAATGATAGGACACGGAAAAATCAATCTCAAATTGACCAGGAAACTTCTTTTCAGCTGCCTAACCTGCATAGTATTGGAAAATGTCATTCAGGCATTTTAGGGAGAAAAGCCACAAATAGTCTTTCTTATCCAGTGCTGGGCCTTGCAGGCCGCAATGCCAACCTACCAGGCAAGACATGCCTGATGATGCAATAGTGTCATGACTGTCATGGGATAACTAATTACTTTCTGATTGAATTTGTGGTCTGTTCCACTATAGTGAGTTTCATGCCAGGTACTTCAATCCTGGTCAAAAGCCCATATCTGGGCATGAGGGAGGTGGATCATAAACCCTAAGAAGAATCTGTTTTTATTATTTTGCTCATTGTCCTTACTCTAAAATTTCTGTCTGAACATTTATATTTAAACCCTGATCCCTAAACTGTTCTTAGCTTGGTCTGAGAAACTTCTTTCTCTAACTGGCAACAGTCAGTGGAGAGATGTATAACTTGTTAAAATGTTGAGAACAAGAGACTGGATGGGCAGCCCTAACAGGATATCTAGGTCAATCCCACACCCTACCAAGGTTTGGGGAACATATCAGAAGAAGAAGGAAATAGAAAGAAAGAGCCAAAGGTTCATTGGAGGAGGCTATGTATCAATTTATAACTTGTCTATTTTCAGAGACTTGTCTACAAAGGTACATGGATAATTTTGGACTATTCACATCATCCCTAATCATTGATGAAATTTCTATTCTCCTGCAAGAAAAGGAAACTATGTATTTATATAATGGAAGGACATTAGTGAATTTTGTTACTGTGGGTAAATACCTACCTAGTTTATTTTAAGGAGGTAACAAAAGGTCTCACACAAAGTACAAGGATAATTTCATGTACTTTACTCTATGTGGCTTTTTGTCCTATCTATTCTCCCGTTATGAGGTGTTGAAAAGTGCATCTTCTGATAAAGCTGCCATCTGCAGTGTGTCTTAGACTAACCACCAACAAATGTAAACTGACACTTCTGAAATGGATTAGTGTGCATATCAACAATCTTCTAATGGCTTTCATCCTTTCTATCACATTTGACCTTGCCTTTTGGAGGCATTTGATAAATGATTAATTATTCATTCTAGAACTTGATCCTTCAACAACTAAACTACTTCCCGGAAACAAATATGGATGTGTATTAGAGCATCAGAATGAATCAATTATTCATTGATTCTATGCTTTGTATTTGCCTAGTGTGTGTCAATCTCTAAGTTACGCAGTCTGTGAGATTTAAAAAAAATAGAATACAGGATCTCTGATCCTTTATTTTTTTCAGAATGAAATAGACACTAACAGAATGTGTGGGCTGTTATTATGATTAAGTATTTTTTTTTATGTCCATCCTCAGTAATTTCTGTTCAATCTGTGAACACATGTACTGGAAAAAGAAAGAAGATTTGAAATAAAGCAGCCTAAAACATCAACCAAATATGTGAATATGGGAAAATGTGCATCACTGGAAAAGTCATTAGCAATTAAATAAAAGTAAAACTGCACCCAGAGTTGAAATCCATCCTCTTAATCACTGTTACAATACAGTAAAACTTCAGAATCATGTAAAATTGCAGATATGAGTACTGCAATGCATTTCCAGTGCCAACAAGTGTGTGTGTGTGTGTGTGTGTGTGTGTGTGTGTGTATGTGTGTGTGTGTGTGTGTATTATTCAACATAAAAGGGGGGGCTGGAGGAAGGGAAACTGAGACCTGAAGAATGTCGCAGAGTAGAAAATCAAGTAATCAAGTGTTGTGTGACTGAAGCTGGTGATCTTTCTGTATAAAACCAGTCCAAAAAAATAAATGAAGGAAATCTCAATTCAGTGTTCTCTGAATGTGGTAAGTGTTACTTCATTGAAAGAAACTGAATGTATTCCCAGATTGGCAGGTCTTCCACAGTTTGGAGCTCTTAAAATTTATTGATTCCTTTGAAATTATACGTTTTCTTTTTCCTGTCTTTACATGGAGCAATTGTGCTTTCATTGTTCCTGTATTGAAGAAACCGCTGATATCTATTTTGGAAATCACCTTTCTCTTTTGGTGTGGTTAACATTTATCTCACAACAAGAGAGAATATTATCTGAAGAAGAATAAATTTAAGGAAGGATTAGGATTAATGAGAATGCTGTGTCCTTCTCTGATCTACTTTAAAGATCTCATTTCATAGATGTTTTATATATACTGTATTTCATGGTCCCTGCCATGACTAGCTCTCCACTGAGAACATAAGGGAAACCATAAGATTATATACAATTGTGTTTAACTTTTGTTCTCTCTCAATCACTCTGTCTCCCTTCCTGTCTCCCTCTCATAATCCATCTCACTGCCTGTACTTGTGCATGGAAGTCAGAGCTGAACTTTCAGTTTGTTTGTTTTTTTTTTTTTTTTCTCAATAGCTTCTCCTCTTTGACTTTTTTGTTTGTTTGCTTTGTTTATTTTGTTGTTCTTATTTTTGAGATAAGTTTTCTCATTGAACCTAGATGATCAATTGAATGGTCTAATTTGAATGAACAGTTCCAGAGATCTCCCTGTCTGCCTCTCCACGGAGATGGCACACAGTCCTGTTCTAATTTTTTTTATAATTTTTTTTATCGAGGCAGGGTTTCTCTGTGTAGCTTTGTGCCTTTCCTGAAACTCGCTCTGTAGACCAGGCTGGCCTCGAACTCACAAAGATCCGCCTGCCTCTGCCTCCCGAGTGCTGGGATTAAAGGCGTGTACCACCACTGCCCGGCTCGTGTTCTAATTTTTATGCAAGTGCTAAGGATCTGAACTCAGGTCCTCATGTTGCACTTTATTAAGTCAACATTCCACATTAATTTCTAAAGACAGAAAGCAACAATAGAAAAGATTCTTCTAAAGTCAATAACATGAGCAAGGACTAATCCCTAAAAGAAGGAAAAGAAGGTAAGGTTACATGAAAAACTGATCAATGCACAGTAAGAAATAAAACTATAAGCTGGGAAGATGACTTAGCAATTAAAAACACTGGCTGCTTTCCCAATAGTTCTGGGTTTTATTCCCAACACTCTCACATGAAGCTCAAAACCATCTGTAACCCCAGTTCCAGGGGATCTGACACCTTCTTCGGGTGTTCGTGGGCACCAGCCAACATGTGTTTCACAGTCAAAACACTCGAACACAGAAAACAAACATAAAAGAATAATTTCGGAAAGTAAAATAAAGCTGTAGCTGTGCACTGATCTCTCCTGTTAGACAAAACCCATACATATTTGTTAAATCAAATTCTTAGCATTGCTCTCAGAGAGAAACCTGCAGGATTGCTGTCTGTTTTCACTGAGCATCCACCTTTACAGAGCTGAATCCAGAGCTAGTCAGCAGGAAATGGTGCCTGTTTACAAAGAATGACATTTGGATTGACTTTTTAGACAATGATGTCAAATGGTAGGCATCCCTTCACCTGCATCTGAAATTCAAATTGTTCGAATATACCACTCTAGATGAGTCTAATATCCCCAAAGGTTTTTCTTGTATTAAAATAAACCCTGGATCTCCTTGTATTTTTGCTTGATTTGCTTATACACATGTAGCGTAATGTGGAAGGTGATTTGACTTACATTGTGCTGTTGAAAAACTCATATCCAAAGAAAATTTCTGTTTAGAGTCTTGGAAAGAAGCTTAGGTCTGTTTATTTAATATGCTTGCTCTCCAGGTGTACTGTACTTATAGTATGGCTTCCAATTTAGTGTTCTCGTGGGATTCGTGAGTGTGCTAACAAGGGGCTTTCTGACTCTGGTGCCTCTTCTTAGGCTCTTGTCTTTTCTGACTTGGATGTGATAATTTTTGTTTCATATTATTATATTTTATTTTGCTATTTAAAAAAAATGAATGGATGAATGAATGCAAACCTAGCCCGTAGGGTAAAGGTCAACAACTGAACTGTCATTTATACATGGTTGAAAGGGAAAAACAAAATCAAAACAGTTTTCTTCAATGGAATGGCATGGGATATATTAACCACTCCAGAGCAGAGCTCACGTTCACAGGTTATTGACATACAAATAATGGACTCCAGAAATCTTCTGGGTGATTTTATTTGCCTACACATTGCAGAGTTTGGTGGATTTCTTTGCTAGTTTGTTTATTTTATTTTATTTTTCTATTTTTGCATTTTTTTTCCATTTTGGGTGATGTATTTTGTTTTCTCGGTTTTCGGTAATTTGCTGTTATGTTGGGTTTGGGTTTTGTTTTCTGAGGAAGAACTAAAAGTTGGGTGGTAAGGGAAGAGGAAAGAATCTTAATGAACTTGGGGGGAGTAGAAAAAAGTCAAAATATCTTTGAATTTGTACAATGCTTTAAATAATTAAAAAAAGAAAAACATGGCACCATAACAATAACAAATAAATAAATAGTAATTTTTATATTACAAGGTTAAGAGATCAAATCACAGGAATTTATTTCTACCCAAGTTCTATCTAAGCTATCAATAAATGGGAGAAAATTACTTACATGATAAAATGTGAATTAACATATTTCCTGTAGGGTTGGGTCATTGTTAGTAATAGAGTTATTTTAGACTATAGCCCTGCTAGGGCTTTTGAGCCAACAATTCTAGAATAAAAGGTCAACATCTGCTCCTTAATGGTATGCTTGTCATACCATAGTAAATAAGATTGTTTTAAAACCTGACACTGACCCAAAAATTCAAACTCTGTTTGAGTGATTGATTTATAAATTCGTACCCTGATTTCTAAAGGAAAGACATGGTGCTTGTTCTTTCACCGGTTTAACTACTGTGCCAGTAAAAATGAAAACTTCTAAATGAGCCTCCTTCCTGACCTTCTTCTTATCAAGGGGAAAATCAGAACTTTCAGAACGACACCGCATCTCACAATCAAATTTGTATTGACTGTTAGGGCACTCAGTCATTGCTCTTTAATTGATGATGGTTCAGTCATAGATGAGTTTTATTTCTTGCTTCCATGAAAACTTCTCAGTTGGAAAACAATGGATGCGAGTTTCCACTGAGTCCTTCGTCACAGTCTGATACTTGTCTCTGTGGTATCAGCACAGAAGCCTGTAGTATCAGCCTTTCCATGAGGTCTCAGTAGTTACATGCATCTGCCATCCCTCTGCCCATAAAACTCTGAGATGGCTTTTGCACCAGCAGAACTTTCTAGCCTATAGCTTTGGGGAGAATCTTTTGCAAAGATATGAAAAGAGATAATACACTAGATACTGAACCTCAGAGATGATCATCTTAGACACCCCAAAAGTTTTAGGGATGAAAGAAGTAAAATTACATATTATAGGTTCAATAAAATTGGCTCAAAAGGAATTTTATAGTATTTCCTGAATATAATAAAATATACAAGTACAAAAGTATATAGTAATACATATTGAGAGTCTTCCTCAATAACAGTAATAATTTTTCTAATAAATTAGTGTAAAAGAAAAAATAATTCTTCTACAGGAAAAAGGAATGCATTGCTGAGCTACAAAAGAAATATGATTCATATATGCAAAAATCTGTCGAACATTGTTTTATAATACATATAATGTATGTTATTGTTTTTTGAGATACATATGTAGAAATCATTAAGAGAGTCAAAAATATAAAATTTATCTTGAATTTTTAACTTTAATGATTCTTTGAGGAAGATAACATCAAGAGAGTTATAAAAGGATAGGTACTAATGTTACCAAAATATTGAAAATAATTAAAAATTGTAAAAAAAAAAGTTACATCTTGCAGCTCACAACTCTGAATAAGGAAAAAATTGCAAATGTAAGAATGGATCACAAGCATAAGTAATATAAGTTCACTCAAAAGTGGGGAATATGTAGTTAATTCTGTATGTGTGTGTGTGGCATGAAGCATATGAGTGTTGCATGCTCATGGTTTAGTGTCCTTGTGCCCA
Organism: Peromyscus melanophrys; assembly: GCA_902168415.1. Lineage (NCBI taxonomy): Eukaryota > Metazoa > Chordata > Mammalia > Rodentia > Cricetidae > Peromyscus > Peromyscus melanophrys. Next base: position 20,932 of record CABHPR010130635.1, read on the forward strand.
TGTGTGTAAAGATCAGAGGAGGACATTAAATGTCCTTCTTTATCACCAGCAATTTCCTTGAGACGTGGATTCTCTCTGAACCAAGCAAGAGCTTGCTATTGTTCAGCTGGACTGGCTGACCATCAAACACCCTTTTGATCCTCCTGTGCCAGAAACCAAAATACTGTGTCAACAGGCACCTGTGGCATACGTAATTTTAATAAGGAATAGAAACTCACATCAATTTTTACCTATTGAACCATTTACTCAGCATCATGATTTAAAAAAAAAACCAAAAACATGGAGGGCAAGTGGGTCTGGGGGAGAGGGGAGGTCAGTGGGAGCTGGGAGAAGTGGAGAGAAGGGAAACTGTGATCAGAATGTATTGTATAAGAATATTCTATTTTTAATTAAAAAAATACATGACTTATTGGGTAAACTTCTTGCTACACAATCAGACTTGAACATGAGTTCCCAGTTCAAAAATTACAGCTTGCTATAAAAGTTGTATGAAGAACTGCTACTTCTTTTTTTTAAGCACACTTTAAGTGACTTAGACTAATTTTGAAATTAGTGCATGGTATAACTTGGACCAATCAAGGGATTTCACCACAGAGTCACTTAGATAAATATGAATCTACTTTTGAGGTGACAAGTTTTGTGAGAATACTTTTTTGTTCTATTTAACAACTAATATCTACAAATCTGATCTGTGAATATAATAATGGTATTTATTTAAAATATTAAATATTTGTAGTCTATTTTATTGAAATTCTTCAAGGACCAGAAGTATTTACAATTTATTCATAAAAAATAGCATTGTCTCAAATTATAGAAATAATACTGTCCTGGTTGGTTTTTGTGTCAACTTGGCACATATTACATTTACCTGTTAAGAAGAACCTCAATTGAGGAGATGCCACCCTACAGCTGCCTATAAGCAAGTCTTTAACAATTACCAATTGTTATGGGCAGGCCCAATTTAAAGAGGGCAGTGCCACCCTTGATCAGGTGGTCCTGAGTTTCACAGGAAAGCAAGCTGATCAATCCTTGCAGAACATCCAGTAAGCAGCTTTTTTCCATGGCTTCTGCCTCAGTTCCTGCTTTCTGGTTCCTGCCTTGAGTTCTTGTCCTGACCTTCCTCAGTGAGAGAGACTTACCTGAGAGCTGTAAGATTAAACAAACACTTTCTTCCCCAAGTTGTTTATGGGCCTGATGTTAATCACAGCAATGGAAACCTAACTAACTATAGACCTTACATTGAACTATACTTGCTTTTCCAACTTCAAATACAGAGTGATCACAAAACAAAACAAACATAGAATAAATGCCAAATGTATATGTTCATTTCAGAGAGATATACTATTGAATACTGTAATCATGAAAGAAGATTATTTGTGGTTTTTATTTAATGAGTACAGATACCCATCTCTCTATGATAATAATCATGAATTAATAAGCAGTCTTGTTGTTAGACTTTCCTTTGGGCACCAGCTCACAAATAATGACATAGAGATTTATTATTAATTATGAAAGCTTGGCTTAATTTAAGCTTTTTCCCAACTAGCTCTTATAACTTAAATTAACCTGTTTCTATTAATCTAAGTTCTACCATGTGGCTCAGTTACTCCTCCTCTGCACTGTATGTCCGACTTCTTCAATGTTTCACTGGCATCTCTCACGAGCCTAGATTCATCTCAAGTTTCTCTCTTTGCCCAGAAGACCCACCTATTCTCTCCTGTCTAGCTATTGGACATTCAGCTCTTTAGTAAGCCAATCACATTGACACATCTTCTCACAGTGTAAAGAAATATTCCACAACACAATCTGTAATCACTACCAAAGGAAAATGATGGGTAAGCTACATAGAAAAAATATTTTAAATATACATAATGAACATCTAGACAAGGAAAAACACAACAGATTAAGAAAATAAACTGATGGAATGGAGTCAATGGATTTAGTTTGAAATTCATCTTAGCATCAAACAAATGCCTAAGAATTGACTTTTTTATTTAAACTACTAATATGAGAAAGAGTTTCTAGAGTCCTATTATTGAAGATACCACAAAGTTCAGACACATGATTTAGAGGAATTGAACTGGAACTCACCTATGGTGATATTTTCTTTTTTATTTAAATGTTATATGTTAATAAATAAAGTTGCCTAGGGGTCAGAGCTATTAGCAAGCCATAGCCAGAGTCTGGCGAACAAGTAGTGATGAGGCAGTTAGGCAGTTGGGTTTACAACCAATCAGAAGGCAGAACAGAATTCTATTTAAGGACAACCCCCCTTTTGAGCGGAGAGACGTTGCTTCAGGGAGAGACTAGTGAACGGAAAGCGGTTAAGGCTCTTAGTTCTGACCTCTTTGGCTTTTCTCTTTACTTTGGCTTTGTGTGTTTCTTTTTCCTTATAAATACAGCTACAGTGTTTCTTTTTTCTTATAAAATACAACTACATCTGGCGCCCAACGTGACAGGAATCCATTAACTGCAGGTCCGGTTTCCTGCCTGGGCGGCTGGCTCCCTAGCTCGGGCCCAGGCCGGACTGAAGGTAGGCCCAAGCGGTTAGCAGTTCTCTCTCTTCCTCCCTCCACACCTTGGACAGCGGGTGGCTGTTTTAAAATCCCTCCCTCCCTCCCTCCACACTTTGGACAGCGGGTGGCTGTTTTGAAATTCCCTCAGATTTCTACTGTTCTAAGAAGATCTGGTAAGTCAATTACCATATCAAATATTTTAAAAGGAACTGTTTAAAAGAAAAATTTTTCCACATTAAAAAAAAAAATGGGTTTTCTGCGTGAATTGGAAGAAAATTGGGCTTTGTATGAAGATTTAGGCAATGTGATAATGGAACAACTGTATGGGATGATTAATATTAGTGGTATTATTATTATTATGCAATTCGTAACTATGTTTTTACTCATTTTACAATTTAAAAGGATAGTCAATTTAAGTGCCAGGATGACAGTTTTAGAAATTAACAGTGAAGTTGTTCCAAGATCGGATTGTACGGTTACAGAAAGGAAGCCTGTTTTTACACAGTCACCCTTGATTTGTCCGGTAACCACACAACAGATGCCTGATCAAATGACTACACAGAATATTTGGGCTCCAATTGACATGATGGATTTAAAAAGGTTTAAGGAGGCAATAGTATCTTATGGCATGCATTCCCCATATATAAAGCAAATGTTAAACTCTTGGTCAACATATAATAGGATTACACCACAGGACTGGCAGGAGCTGGCACAGGCTGTTTTAGAGCCAAGCCAAAAATTCCAGTGGCACATTTACTTCAAAGAAGAAGCTAAAAACATAGAAAAACAATGGAAAGATAAAGGAATACAAGTCTGCCAGGATCAGCTTATTGGAGAAGGCCAATATGCTTCCGTGCAAACCCAATGTCTATATGATATACATACCTTGGTTTTATGTCGTATGGCGGCCTTGAATGCATGGGACAGAGTTCAGGAACCAGGGAAAAAAGCTGAATCATTTACAAAAGTTACACAAGGCCCAAAAGAATCTTTCACAGATTTTTTACAAAGACTGGCTTCAGCAGTAAAGAGAACGGTCCCCGATTCAGAAGCTAGTCAGATAATAATTGAATCTTTGGCCTTTGAGAATGCAAATGCAGCATGCAAAAGAATAATCAGGCCGTTAAAGGCAAGATCTGCACCCTTGGAAGAATGGATTAGAGACACAGTTAATGTGGAGGCTCATGACCATGATGATATGTGGATAGGAGAAGTAATTTCAAGAGGTTTGAGGAATGTTAGATGTTTTGGATGTGGAAAGCAAGGACATTTGAAAAGGGACTGTAAACAGGTCATTTCTAGGAACAATGTTTCTTCAAGGAACAATGGTAATAGAATGCCCCTTCCTTCTGAAGTATGCAGAAGGTGTGGTAAGGGAAGACACTGGACCAATGAATGTAGATCAACAAGGGACAGACAAGGTAATCCATTGCCTCAGTTTTCGGGAAACTCCCAGAGGGGCCTCATGCGGGCCCCGATAGCAAATCCAGTTCAGGCCTTTCCTGCAGTCGTAGAAGAAACCCCTGCTCAGAGCGATTAAATAAACAATGCAGAGAGACATTGGGTAATAGAAAAAACTACAGAATTGAATCAGCCTATATACTTTAAGGATGTGCTAACCTCAGAATGGAAACCAGGGTACGTGCTACGTTGGGGACGAGGTTTTGCTTTTGTTTCTACAGGAGGAGATAAGCTGTGGGTACCATCAAAATTGATAAAGGTTCGATTTGAACAAGAGACCTCTTAATTGAAGAGGTGATAGTTCATCAACCAGCATGAGCATCCAATTTAAACTAACTTATAAAAGTAACACATGCTTTTTCATTTAATCAGGTAATAACTTGCCAAAAAAGGAACATCCCCAAAATTAAACTTGGGGAAAGGTTTTTGTTTTTGTCTTTTAGAAGAATGAAGCCTAAGGAATCTGAAGACCACTGGACAAATGAAACAAGTGAAGAAAAGGGACAAATCATCTATTCCAGGAAACAGAGTAAAATGGCCTATTGGTATATCATCTAAAAAATTTTTATGTCTCCCTAAATGTTTGTTTCTACTCTTCTCTAAAGAAATTTAACACTATTCATCTGCTAATAGTCCCAGTTCAATTATAATTTAAGGCTGACTTTAGAGTTGGAGAATGGCCCTCTCCTTCTTTAAACTCAAGCATGTTTGTTAAAAGGAAAATGCAAACTCCCTGTATCATGCCAGAAGGGCCATCTTCTGCTGTGGGACAGAAGAAAGCAAAATTAATTAAGGGACTATTCTATTACTAACCTCAACTCCTTGATTCTATTCTGATTCTTTAAACTTTTCTTAAGGTATGAATATTATCTGTATATATGTCTTTGTGTTCGAGTCTCTTATCAGTTTTCTGCAGGAAATAACGGCCAGGCCTGGCATCAACTGGAGTCTCCAGGAAGAAAATGGGGCCCCACAACAACAACAATTCCACGTGGACCATAATAACATCACTAAGCTGACGAACATCATCTACAGATCAGCTTTGAACTACAAAGTGCTTAGAACAATTTTGAGAGGGATGACTGAGATGATCCAGTCCCAAAGACTACTTGAATAAGGACATGAAATAAATCCTGAACTTTGGTATTATACACAGACTGGATAATGAAGGATATAGTTACCTTTCCTAGAATTTGACAATTAACCTAAAATTTTTCTTTTCAGAACAAAGATACCTTCGCCCATACCCAGCAGGAAACAATTTCAAGAATACGACGCCCACATTCCCAAAGAGGTGGTGTGGG
>CABHPR010130636.1:0-23556 GCA_902168415.1 Peromyscus melanophrys
CTGGAATCTGCTCCTGCTAGTGCATGCATTGTAGTGTTTCTGTTTTCATTACCAAGCTTGTTTTTGCAGCACTGATGGCCCACGTGGAAGACTTGATCATTAAGACAATAATCTCTGCTGAACTAGCTATCGCCACTGCCTGTAAAACCTTCGTTCCGCACCGCAGCAGTTGTTTTGGTAAGGAGCCGCCGGACGCTTGTGTTTCGTGAGGAGGGTCTTGGGATTCTCAGATAGTGGGGCTTAGTGATTCTACAGGGGTCAGGGGCACATCCTGGCCTTAAGCTCCTAGAGCAGACGCAAATCCTACCAAGAGGCCAGTGGTAGCTTTCACTGATCTCTGGAGGAGTCACTCTTTCTGTGTGGGGAACAGGGATTGAAACTCAAGTGTGAGTCTCTCTGTCAAAGTCCACTCAGAAAAAGTCTGCAACAGGCTGCACAGGAATCCAGCTCTAACAAATATATTCCAGAGCTCTCTGGCAGCCAGACTGGGAACAGGTCCAAGAAGCTCTGGCTGGTACCAGTGTGTGCTTTCTCCCATTTTCCGATGACTCCTCCTTTCTGTTTTAGTCTTCTTTTTAGTGGATTCTTCCCCTCCTCCTCTTTTTTCTCCTGCTAGTTTTCCCCCTCCCCTCCTCTCCCCTTTCTTCTCCTCCCCTCCCCTCCCGTTTCACTTTATCTTTTTGATTGTACAGAGATAGCGTAAGAAGTGGTTCACAACCCGGATCAGGAAACCTCTGACCTCCTGACCCGATAGCTCTGTCTGTCACACCAAGGTTGCCTGTGTACCTCTGCTTTCTCCATGGATAGGAACTTAGTGTCAGTTGCCAGTATGAAAGCCCATGAGGCCAGGTAGGCTTTGGGCCAATGTTGGACTTTGGTAATGAAACACACAGGGTTGTTGATAGAGTGATGTTAGTTTAAGTGTGATATGGAGCGATACCCACAGAAGTGGCATGGCTTGCTTAGGGGGCTGAAGAGCAGGGAAATAAAGAACATGGACCATAGAGCCAATACAGCCTGTTCTTGAGACCTGTTTGCATCCGTTTCTGGTTGGGTGGTTTTCAGCAAGTTATCCCAATTCTCATTTTCTAGACTGTAAGTGGCAGCCATGATGGTGTGTATCTCCCTCCTAAGAGCACGGTAAAAATCCAGTGAGACGATGCAAAGAAAGCCCTTGGCATGATGTCTGGCCCTTAAACTGTACTTAATAAAAATTGCTTTTATTAATTTTGTAATTAGACATGAAGTTTGGATCTCTATAATGGATTATAACAGTATGTGTTTGACTGATGCTCACGTAGGGGAACTGCGGAGACTGAATGGAAGATGCAGATAAGTCAGGATCTGGAACTGTCGAGTAAAAGAAAAGACTGCAGAGTCTTTAGAAGCAGACCCTTTGGAGGGGCGTGCACCAATGTCCACAGGTTCTGTGTCTAGCTGGAACCCCCTGCCTGCCTTGCACTCTCTCCTTCCACTAAGACTCACTCCACCCTGCTGCTCTTCTGAAGCCTTGCTGAGCACAGGCCCTGTGTCACTCTCACAGCCAGTCTATGCTGCTCTATGGTACTGTTCCTGTCGAACGCATGGATGCTTTCCCAGAAGTCTCTGGGTTTGTCTTGAATTCTTAAGCCATTGTGTCTACCTTTCCATCTCATCCTGTTTATGTCCAATCAGAGTTCCAGGGACCTTTTCTAACTCTAAGTCTGTGCGTGTCGTTTACCTTGTGGCTGAACTACCCCCACTTTTCTCATGTTACTTTACTGAGTAGGTCGCCAGCATCCTTCCAGGCAAAGCCAAGCATCACTTCTTCTGTGGTCTTTTTTTCTAACCCTCCTAGTGAATGTTAGCCTCTCACCCTGTAGCTCTAGCACTCTGTTCATGTCTCTGCAGTGTCTCCTGCACGTCCTCTACTATCATTTAGGTGTGTATCTCTCCTAAAGGAGTGGAAGCTCCTTGATGATGGCTGGCACAGTATCACCATTGGTTTTGTCCCTCTCACTCAGAGCAGTGTCTTGTGCTCATAGAGAATGCTGGGAAATGTTTGTTGAATGAGTGCTTGCTGATTGTTTCCATTGCTTCTTGGTGGCCTGGAAGCAAGCTTTCCAGTGGGTCTGATTTGGTAGGGCTTGGGACTCTTAGAATTGTTGCAGTCTATTTGAGGATGGAGGTGGAAGCTAACAGAATGTGACTCCAACTGTGAAAACCTTTCAAGATTAAATGTTTCTTTCTACTTCTGCTTGCCTATGTTGGTAAATTCTCATGGCCCTTGATACATTAAAAAAAAAATAACAAAAAACAAACCCTTTGTTCTAAGTAGCTAATCCTGAAGGCTTTTCTGGGTGTTTCTTTTTCTGTCTTGCTTTGTAACTGATTGCTTTTTGGAAATTTAGGAATGGGTTTACAGAACTCCATGTGAAAGAAGGGCAGCGACTCTCTGACTCAGAGAAATATCCCGAAGTCCATCAGCCAGGGTCTCCTCTTCTCCTTTCCTGTCCTGGTCCAGCTCCAATAAACTCAAGGCATCTGGAGTTTTTTAAGTTGTTGACTGTCTCCTTGGCTTCTGTGGTTCTAATTCTGCTTCCTGTCAGCCCTGGGATTCTGTGTGCTTTGTTAACCCCCTCGTGAGATGGGATTTTGTGTGAATTCTCTGCCCCTCTGACTCTTAGCTCCCCCGGGGTTCTTGGCAGGGTGTCACTTTGCAGGTGTGTCAGGGTAACCGGGAATTGAAAGCTTCCCCAAAGCTTTGGGCTTAAGCACAGTATTCCTACTTTTAGGGAAACAGAGTGTAGAGCTGGGGTTCCCTATATTCTTTTGGTAGTAATCTCTGGCCTTCCTCTTATAGACTAGTGCCAGGAGCGTTCTGTTACTGGCGGCTTCTGACTGTGAGCTCTTCCTCGCCTTGCCACCCGTGCTGCTTCCAGGTACCCTCGGCATCCCTAGTCAGTGCTTTATTTGCACATGCAGCTCTTTTCCGGTGCCGCTGTGTGCTGGTGCTGGTCAGAGATTCATGTTGCAGCAATGCAGTACTGTCAAGTTTCTTCTTCTCAAACTCAATTTGTCCTAGGATGCTGCAGTACTCATAAGCCTGCATTGTGTTATTACTACCTACATATCAACCATAACAGGCAGGCTGAAACTTAGCCATTTAATGCTATTTTATAAACTTGTACATCCAAAAGGACCTTAGTGAATGATTTGTTATGATATAGAAATGGAGACCCTGAGAAATTAGCCCTTGTCTCAGGTTCTTGAGCTAGTGAGTAAAAGAACGTGAATGAAAGAGACTCAGCCTGAAAAACAGGGGCCTCAGAGGATGATTCTTGGCAATCTCCCATCTTGATCATAGGACTTCAATTATATGATTTTTGGATGCTTCCCCCAATAAAACATGTTTCTAACAGTCAAATTTTACTGCCTTCCACGATTGTGAAAATGTGGTACAATGTGAACTAATATGCTTCAATGGCAACTCTTTAAATATGCTAAGGAAATTGGCACTGTGAAATTACTGACTATGAGAACAACTTTTTTTTGGCCATTTAAAGACAAACAGCCAAAACCAACAGGATGTTAGCTGTCTTTCAAAGATGTTGCTGCTGACAGTGGTTTAGTGTTTGTTTGTGAGAATGGGCTCTGCTCCCGATCCTCTAGTGTGGGATCATGTGGACAAGACACTGAGGAACTAACTAACTTAGTCTTGTTATCATCAGAGACCAATGGCAGGTCTGCTGAAAACCAAGGACGCTCAGGGTACCTCCCGTAAGTGAAAGCTGGTTTCGTTTTCTGTTACCTCTGCCCTTGACCATTTTTCAGGATAAGGCCATGTTCTTTAAAGGGAAGGTGTCCATAAATGATTGTCAAAGAGATGCAAGAAGGTAGCTTGCTCTCTCCATTGTGCAGACCTCTCACCAACAGTAAAGGAATGGAAGGCAGGGGCAGTTGTCAAGGTAAGCCCCTCTTAGTTTTTCCCTTGCTCCAGCTTAGATGGGAGGGCTGTTTCCTGTAGAAGGACGGAGATACTAGGAGGCTGCTGCTTGTCTCCAGCGGTCTTGTTGGTACTTACTACTAAGGATGGATCGGAAACCCTTGCTTTATGACAAGGGCAAAGAGTCAGCAAGCTTAAGTAAGTTGTCTTGGGTCATGTGGCTAGTAAATGGCAAAGCCAAGTTGGAGACCAGATTTCTGGCCTTTCTCCACCCACATCAAGGCAGCTCTGCTGAGTCCAGTCCTTTTGGCATGGCTCACATCCTGGATTCTCCTGTGCTGTCCTGTAACTAGATCTCAGGAACAGTGACATCATCTTTTCTAGCAGATCAGCCTTGGAAAAGAGCTCAGGGCCCAGTCCTAGATGTTCCTTTTGAGCCTACCAGTCCAGGCTAGACACTGGAGTCATTTCAGGGACGAGTTAACAAGTTAGCACTGGGGCTCTTCTCTTAATCAGTTCCTTTTCCTGGGAGATCTTGCTCAACTTTTTCCCAGAATTCTCTTCTGGACCCATTGTAAAGACTTTGATTTTGTTTTTAAACTTGAATCCTAAGCTGAGGTGAAAAGCTTTCCCGTTACAGAAGAGGATCTCAGAGACAGTGGACACTTGCTAACGCCAGCCCTTTCCATTGCCCAGGGCCTGGAGCTCTAGCCGGGCTCTCATTCTGGTGAGGCTGAGTACATTGTCTCCAAAGTGAGTGGTGTGCTCTCTTTAGTGATCTCTCAGGTCTCTGTGGGACTATTTTTCTTCCAATTCCCTACCCCCCCCTTCTTCAAAAGCCGTCTTTTATCAGATTTTTTCTCACTGTATCTTTCATAAATTTTCTTTAACGAGAGTTTTTCTCTTTGGCAGGTGGTTCTTCTGTTACTTCTGTGTCCACTCTTCTCTTTGCAGGGCACTAAATAAATTTACTTTCTTTCTTAAAAAAGTGAATTCTTGTTATTTTTATTGTGATTGGTAGCTTTGTTATAACTATGTAGGTAGGCTAGGGGAGATCAGCTATTTATTGGTTTTGGCTTATACATAATTTTCTTTTTTCACTCTCAGTGGTTCTTAATTAGTGTGTATGTGCCGCGTACATGTGTGTACACGTGTGTATGCATGTGCATGTGTGTGGAAGCCAGATGTCAATGTCTGGTATCTTCCTTAGGCACTGTCCACTTTGCCTTTTATTCTATTATTATTATTTTTTGAAAAAGGTCTCTTACTGAACTTGGGGTTCACTGCTTCAGCCGGCCAGCAAGCCCCAGACATCCTTCAGTCTCTGCCTCCCTGGGATAGGGCTCAGAGGCGCATGTTGTCATGACCCTCTTTTTACATGGGTGCTGGGGATCCAAACTCAGGGTCTTGGAAAACAGTTTCTTAACTGAGCCATCCCCCTCACCCTTGTTTCGTAATACATTTCCTAAATGTTTTACTTAGGGAGTCGATTACTTCTGCCTTAGGTTTCTATTGGTGTGATAAACACCATGACCACAAGCAGCTTGGGGAGGAAAGGGTTTATTTGACTTACACTTCCACATCACAGTCCATCACTGAAGGAAGTCAGGACGGGGAACTCAAGGCAGGAACTGAAGCAGAAGCCATGGAGGAGTACTGCCTACTGGCTTGTTTCTCATGCCCTGCTCAGCCTGCATTCTTACACAGCCCAAGAGCACCTGCCTGGGGTGCATCTCCCCCCCTCCCATCAATCACCAATCAAGAAGATGCATCACAGGCCTGCCTACAGATGAGTCTTTTGGGGGACATTTTCTGTATTGAGATTACCTCTTCCCAAATGACTGCGGCTTTTGACAAGCTGGCAAACAATCCAGCCCACTTGATCTAAAATGATGAATAAGATGTGGCACTTGCCCTTCAGAGAGGGAGAGACACAGATATGAAGTGATAAAAGACAGTTCACATAGCAGAGTGACTCCGTGACTATAATCCTCTTGGAATATGTGGGTGTTACCACCAGTTTGGCTAGGAGAGCCAGAAAAATACACCCTAACAGGGAATATGATAGGCAAACTATAGAGAGTTAGGACCGGAGCTGGCATTTTTCCTCTCCTAGACAACACCTAGACAGAAGCTCATCTCCCCCTCCCCCCTTCTCATTGACAGCTAGGGAAAGGCTAAGGAGGTAAGAGGTGCATGGGGTAGCATACAGTTACCATGTGACTAGGTATTTCCACTAGTACGTATTTATCCAGGAGAAATGAAACTTTATGTCCACACAATTCTTGTTCACAAATGTTGATACTTTATTTATAATGGCTCCAAATTGGAAACAGCCAAAATAATTATCAACCGTTAAATGGGTAAATTGTGGTATGTCTATATTATGGAATACTACTTTGGAATGAAAAGGAATGAACTACACTTTTGATACATGTAACAGAATAGGTAAATTTCAGAAGACAATACCATGTGAAAAAAACTACTGTAAAAAGACTATAGACTATGCATATTTCATTTTTGACTTTCTGGGAAGGGAAAAAAGTAAGCAGAAATCTCGGTGGTTGCTGGAAGATGAGGCAGGTGAGGATTGACTACAGAGAGGCACAAGGTGCATCTATGATAAGATTTTTCTATATTGTGATTGAGGTCAGGTTTAAAGAGCTGTACACTTTCCAAGATTCATCAAACTGTTCACTTTAAAGGGTGAATTTTTTTACAAGAAAGTCATACCCTAATACCTCTACCTTAAAAGGAATTATTGGTAGATGTACCTAGAAAACATGGCAAATATAATACAAGAAGCTAGACTCACATGAGTATATACTACATGATTTCCATTTATATGAAATTCTAGAATAGAATTGATGGTGGAAAGAATTAAGAGTCATGGTTGTCAGGGATGAAGCAGGAGCAAGCTATCTACCAGGAAGAGGTTTGAGGGATCTTCCAGGGTGATGGAAATGCTCTGTGTGTCCCTTGGTCGGAGTGAGGCTTGTATGGATGCAGCCGATTCCAAGATTCATCAATCTGTGTCTTTTAGACTCATCCATCTTATCATGTGTAAATTCTTCCTCATAAGGGAGTAGAAATGATTGGCTAGATTAAAGAGAAAGCTAGAAGGACATCAGTATCTTTGCTGAGCTGGTAGTTTCAAGAGTTTGAGCTGATACAGAAGCTGTCTTTCCACCCCGACTCCCTGCCACTGAGCCCAGACTTCTTCAGGTGAGTTGTACCCAGCACTCTGCTGCCACGTTTCACATAGCAATATGCATTTCCCCTACTCTCACATGACTGTGGGTTCAAGTCTGGTCTATAGTAGTTAGACTGAGGCTTAGTTAACTCTAGAGCTCGATACCCTGGCTGCTTTGATCACAGGAGTAAGTTAGCTTAGCGCTATGAAAGGGATTTTCTCACTTTAAGATATGGTTTTTCTTTCCCAGAATTTTTTTTTTTTTCAGACTTTCAGCTTAATGTGAGCTCTTGGAATTTGCCTCTGATGTGGTGAAATGGTTAAGTGGGATTACTGACTGTTAGAACATGGCTCTCGTGGATTGTTGAGCTGCCTCACACTGGGCTTCCTTTGTGGCTGCTTCTTTCTGCAAACCATATCAGGATGTGCACCAGCCGTTAGTCAACATGTCCTTCATGCTGTTATTAAGTATCACTTTATGAAATAGTTGAATCTTTGCTTCTGCTCTTAAAAACTGAAGGGAATATTTTCTTGTATGAGATACTGTATCTTGCTTATGTAATGCTACAGGACATCTAGATTATACATGTTTCCCCCCTTCCCTCCCTTCCCTCCCTCCCTCCCTCCCTCTCTCTGTTCCTTCCTCCCTTCCTTTGTTTTCCTTTCTTCCCTCTCATTTATCTTCTCTGTCCTCCCCCCTTCTCTCCCCTCCCTTCTCTCCCTCCCTCCTTCCTTTCTTCATTTCATCTTGATATGTAGCCCAAACTCACGATCCTCCTGCCTCAGCCTCCCGAATGCTATGATTGTGTGCCAGCATACCTGCTAAGGTTTTTCCTTTTAAAATGTCTTATTTAGAGATCCATGACAAAATCTTTTTCTCAGATTAAAGCGAGAATTAGATTATTGTTGAAGACGAGGCAGCTATTGAGAAGACTGCAGTGTCTGTAAAAGTATGAATTTGTTAGCAAAGGAGCAGCTGAAGGAGCTTCCTTTTCTTTACATCCTAACGTAAGATTTATATAGTTACGAAAATGTGACATCCCAGACCTTTATTTTTTTTTAATTGGTTCTGCAAATTAAATGGAGTCCTGTGTACATCATTACTATGGAAGCAGACATAGTCGTGAAAACACTAGAATATCCAGATCTAGCTGATCGTAGAAGTATGTGCCTGTAATCTCAGCACCTGGGAGCTGAGGCAGGAGGATCATGAGTTAGAGGTTCCCCTGGGTTCCACAACAAGAGCTCTTTCAAGCAAACAGAAGAGAATGTGTATGTCTACTTGACTTACACAGTAGAACTAGGCTATGGCCTGTGTGAATATCCAGTTACTGCCAGTCAGTGACTACGAAAAGAGAAAGGGAGCCTGAAGGATGTCTCTTAGACTCACGTGCCCTCACCAAGCCACAGTCGGGGGTCTTTAGATCCTGTCCTAGGTTTCTTGGTGTTTTATTATAGTTTTAGAGTTTTGTGTTCTACATTGTATGTTTCTAGTTTTTCAAAAGATTAAGGAGTGAAAAAATCCTTCTTGAAACAGGGAAATTTATATGAGTGAATTTCTGGGACCCCCTACTTGTTTTCTTTGGGCATGAGCTCTGAAATAGCAGTTTTTCTCCGGAGAAGAGATGCAAGAGATGGTTTGTTTGAGTGACACTGGGGACGATGTCAGAAGGGGTGGGGCTTCGGAAAGCAGTGTGTTTGGAATATGTATACCAACGGCTGTGTGCCACTGTTACTCCTGTTGTGAGTGTCTCGATAATAATTCTTGAAAGGCTCCAAGTTGGCCTCGTATCCCTGAATTCTTGAAGTAAAACCAGGGATTCTAGGAGACTAGGCGCCTGGTTGGTGTTACCATGCTTCTTGACATAGTTGGGGAAGTAGAGGAGGAAACTCAACAAAGAATCCGGAATCCATGGAAACTTGGTCTTTGCCTCCTTCTTTTCCTTGAATAGTACTAGAGGTACAAGATGGCCTGTCCCAGCCTGCATCACCACCCACCTGTCTTCTGTGTCAGGCTGAGTGTTTTACTTTTTCTCTTAAAAGAAATTGAAACTGGAGGAGAGGGGGAGGGATAAGTACACTTTACATTTGGATGTCTTCTGGCAGGTCACAGAAGCAGCATCTTCTGTGTAAGGTAAGAAGATGTGGTGAAGGAGCTGTGCCTGCCGTGGGTGCTTCGGTTTTCAGGGTGTGGCCGGAGGTGGTCGAGGAGGCCAGCACAGGACATGCCCGTGTGGCGTTGGTCACAGCTAGTCTTGCTGCACCCCTCTCACCTTCCATCCTTCAGCACAGTGGGGTCGTGTGTGTTGTCTCACTGTGTAGAACTCAGGACACAATGCCGTGTTGGAATACTTAGTGTTCCTTCAGCTGTCCTTCGAGGGAGACTAGCTTTTCTTAAACTGGTGGGTCTATGCTTACTGCTTACACTCTTGAGTTTCTAGGCCTCGGACAGGAGTTGAGTGACTTTATGTGATCGTTGCACGGAAAATGATCTTGGATGTTGTGTTGTATTTCCAGAACTGTATGGCTTTGATGTGCTCATAGATAATACTCTGAAGCCATGGTTGTTGGAAGTGAATCTCTCCCCTTCTTTGGCCTGGTAAGTCAGTTCTGTCAACGAAAAACAAGACAAACCTGCACATGACTCTAGACCTATTTTGATTTTTTGGAGGGGGATATTATTTTTCTTGTCTTAAAAGACTTTCCTTTTACACAGTGATGGTTAGAATTTTAAAAATTAGAGGTTTATGGTATATTATCAAATCCCTTTGGGAGTCAGTTTCCCAGCCAGTTTGCAGTACATATTTGCCATGTATTTGGCTTCTTAAGGATTGTTCCTATTTTGACTCTTAACATTTTTTAAAATGCTAAGATAAGACCATGTCTATTATTTCATCTTATTTGCATTACTAAACCACTTGAAACATGAATAACAAGTACTTCATTATATTGGAAAGAGCAATAGTCTTGAAAAATATGCTGACAGACATCCCAAACTGCAAACAGTGTGAACAAAATGTACTACTCATCAGAGAAGATGAGTATGAAAATAATATCAACGTAATTTCTTCGTTATCCCATATATACTCATACCATCTCAGAATCTCAGTCCTCTGATCTGCACTTGCCTCTGTAGCTCTGAAGTTATAACAGCCTGAGCAGACCTAAATTAAAACAAAAACAAAAACAAAAGCAATTACTTCTTCATCCAAGCCAAGTCCTTCATCTTAGCGTTGCTAAAGAGATGATTCTTGGGGAAGCTGTAGACGTCCCATTGAATCCATGCCTGCCCTCAGCAGAACCCCCTGCTGCACTTAGACTCTGGTGGACAGATTCAGCCTCTTTTGTTGTCACCCTCCCATCCCCCCGGCTTTGTAGACACTCTGTTAAGGTGACTGAAATACTCACAGGTGGTGCACTGCCTCTGCTGGCGTGGACTTCCCTGGGGAGTCTGCATGCACTATAGCGATCTAAAGCTGGGCCAAGGCCCCAGAGTGCTTCCTCTTTTTGCTCAGTTCTGTGGCCTGGTGTCCACCCAAGGTTAATGTCTAAAAAGTTTAACAATCTTAGATTTGCAAAAAATAAAATCTGTTATTCAGAAGGGAAGAAGTCTATTTTTCATTACCAGAGAAGACCCTGCTTACATCTGCAGCAACAGACTTTCTACTAGCTATGTGCTTTTCTAAACAGAAAACCCTAGAGGTTTCTGCCAGAGACCACCCAGCTGCTGAGCTTTTAAGGATGAGAGGTTGGCAGAATGCCAAGTCATCAACTGAAGACATGTTGACTACTTGGTGGAGTGGGGATTTGGCTCCGCTCAGGTGTGAGGTGTGCAGCTGGGCAGTGCCTTCAGTTGTTAACACTGCACTTTGTCAAGTCTGCCGCCCAGTGAAGTCCGAGAGCCCATGGGAAACATCCCAGAGGAACACGTGGGGCCAGCAGCAAGAGGAGTGTGGGTCATGGAGGAGCACTGAAGCTCCAGGCTAGTCCTCTCCACAGGAAGGCCTCTTGTTTTTGGTCCACGCTGTTTCAGTGTTTACATGGGCTTCTGCCTCCTCTGATGGTGACTTGTTGGTAGGGCTTGCTTTGATCTTTCTTCCCTATTTACAAGCCTGCAATCCTAAAGAGAATGAGTTAGCACAGAAAATGAAGACTTCCAAAAAGTACCAGTGTGGCCAAATCGTCTTGTCTTGCATGTGAATGTAAGTAAACGATGAAGCACTGAGACATTGGAATGAAGGGCACTCATAAAAATATGAGCACACTGACAGCCCAAGCCTCGGAACCTCACAGTGATAGTGAAGCAATAGCCCTGGCCTGCTCAGCACTTGAATTGCACAAGATCTGGAGTAAACGATTCCATGTCAGGGAATCAATGCGTTGGTGCTGGGCCTGCCTTACGGAGGATGAACTTAGCACAGGCTTGTGTTCTGTTATCTTCCACCCAGATTCCTCTCCCCTTTCCTGTGGATTTGATGGGCTGCTTCTCTGATGTTTGGAACCTTTGCTGTACTGGACCCATGGTGAGGCAGCTCTCTGCTACCCTACAAAGTGATCAATTGCTCCTTTCTCTCTCCCTTCTCTTAGTGATGCACCTCTGGACCTCAAGATTAAAGCCAGTATGATCTCAGATATGTTCACTGTTGTAGGTAAGTAGCAGTGTGTTCTGAACTGGACTCACAAAAAAAAAATTAACCAGAGCTTCCATTTGCCAGGCTCCGTAGGTGTTGCCAACTGGCAGTTCCTAAGCCATGCTGAATGTTTTGTACTAAAAAATTATATTTTCAGGGAAGTGTTTATATGTTTCTACTCCCCCTGGCTCCATCCTGTCCCGAGGCTGAACCACAACTAAGGCTGAGACCTGGGGCATGGGAATTATGAGCTGAGGCAGAGAATTAAGCGGAGATCTGCAGAGAGTATATTTTTCTCTGAGCTGGGAAAGTGAAACCCACCGAAGAAGCCCTGTTACAAAAGAGACCGGCTGTATTTCTCCTAGACAGTCTCTGCTGGCTTCAACATGATCCCTTCTGCAGTATTATAGCCAGAGCAGCCCGAGGAAGAAATCCCATTTTAAGTAGATAAGCCAGAACTTTGAAATGGAGATGGGCAGTCAGGTGGGTATGACGTGGATTTATTATTGGGTTTTTAAATTTCCCCGAAGAGACCCAGTGAAATCCATTTGATGTGAACTAGTACTTGTACCAGCAGATGCTGTAAAACTTAGCGACTCTCTTCTTCTTTATGTATTTATTTTTAAATTTATTTATTTATTTTACATCCTGATCGCAGTTTCCTCCATCCTCTCCTCCCAGTCCCTCCCCTCCACCTCCCCTCTGCCCACCTCCCCCACCCCCCATCCACTCCTCTGTTTCTGTTCAGAAAAGGGCAGGCCTCCCATGGATATCAACAAAACATGGCATATCAAGTTGCAGTAAGACTGGGCACCTTCTCTTGTATTTAGGCTAGTCAAGGCAACCCAGTGTGGAGGAATAGGGTCCCCAAAGCCAGCAAGAGTCAGAGACATCCCCTCCTCCCACTGTTAGGAGTCCCACAAGAAGACCAAGCAACGTAACTGTCTTATATATGCAGAGGGCCTAGGTCAGTCCCATGCAGGCTCCCTGGTTGTCAGTTCAGACTCTGTGAGCTCCTACGAGCTCTAGTTAGTTAATTATGTGGGTTTTCTCATGATGTCTTGACCCCTCTGGCTCCTACAATTTTTCCTCCTCCTCTTCAGCATGATTCCCCAAGCTCTGGCTAATGTTTGGCTGTGGGTCTCTTCATCTGTTTCTGTCAGTTGCCGGATGAAGCCTCTCTGATGACAACCGGGCTAGGCACCAATCTGAGTGTAGCAGAATGTCATTAGGATTCATTACATTGACATTTTTCTCCTCCAGTTGTGTTTGGTTCCATCCCAGGTATCTGTACTATCCAGCCCCTGGGTCCTGGTGCTACAGGCAGTGTCAGGGTGGGCTTATTCTCATGGCATGGGTCTCAGGCTGGATCAATCATTGGTTGGCTGCCCTTACTCCAGCACATCCCATAGATAGGACAGACTGTAAGTCGCTGGGTTGGTGTCCCAGTGCAAGTCTCTGGTCACAGGAGATGAACAGTTTAGGCTATATATCCACTATTGCTAGGAGTCTTAGCTGGGGTCATCCTTGTAGATTCCTGGGAGTTTCCCTTGCTCCAGGTTTCTGTCTGACCCCCGAAATGCTCTCCCCAACCCCTTCCACCTGATCCCTCATGTTCCTATCCCCATCCACCCCCAGTCCACCCACAAAATTGCTTACTTCCCCTTCTCAGGGAGACCCCTTGAGCCCTCCTGGTTACCTAGCCTCTCTGGGTCTGTGGATTGTAGCATCTTCTTTTTGGTTGAGAATCTAGTTCTTTTAGGAAGGAAGGGAAACTAGTGGAAATTGTTTCTTTTTTTGTTAGAAAAATTGTGAAGAAAAGAATCTATTTTTATAGTGATGCATAAAAAACATAATTTATGATTTAGGCTAAAATCCCTGTTTTCCTTCTTAAGAATCATGACCAAGGATAATTACTTTACAGTTATATTAAAATAATTAATTAGAGCTGGGTGGTAGTGGTGCACACCTTTAATTCCAGCACTTGGGAGGCAGAGGCAGGGGAATCTCTGAGTTTGAGGCCAGCCTGGTCTACAGAGTGAGTTCCAGGACAGCCAAGGCTACATAGAGAAGCCTCGTTTCAAAAAAACAAAATAATAATAATGTAGAAAAACAGATATAACAAAACATGTTTAAGCTGTAGATAATCATAAAGCCCACTGCAGATATTAAAAGTAGGCCATCTTCTGTCTTCCCAGTAGGTTGTAACAGGACATGACAACAGGCTTGCTATTGGATTCTTCTGGTGAAACCTTTTCCCCCAGTCATCATCCAGAAAGCTACTTAAAAAAAAATCAACAAACAATCTTTTCTTTTATAAACAGCAGTGTGTTTCATAAAGATGACTTGTTCATTTGTTTGAGACTTATCAAAGCCACGTCTCTGTCAGTCGGGATTATAATTAGCTCCTCAGGCTGCTTCCCTCTTTAGGATGAGTTTAAAGGTACTTGAACCAAACAGACTGATTTCTTAGAAAAGGACAGTTCTTAATACTGCTTATTCCCCATCCAGGGTTTGTGTGCCAAGATCCCGCACAGCGGGCATCCAACAGGTCAATTTACCCCACCTTTGAGTCTTCCCGACGGAACCCTTTTCAGAAACCCCAGGTAAGCCAGTTGAGGAGCACGAAGCCCAGAGAAGGCTTGCTGGGGAGTGGCAGCCGGTGAGATGGGGGCGCTGGAGCACTGTGATTGGGAGGTCACTTGGGGCAGGAGGATTTGGGGATGTGTTCAGCAGTGGCTGGTCTTCCGTGCATTCACCTGCTTCCCAACAAACTTACTCTTCATTTTTGTTCTGCCTTGTCTCTTTTCGCTACCTTTCCTTCTCTCTTCCAAACTCGCCGTTTCTCCCCTCAGACT
The DNA here is from genome assembly GCA_902168415.1 of Peromyscus melanophrys. NCBI lineage: Eukaryota > Metazoa > Chordata > Mammalia > Rodentia > Cricetidae > Peromyscus > Peromyscus melanophrys. The sequence goes on from CABHPR010130636.1 coordinate 14,608, forward strand.
GACATGCTCTGAAACAAAGCAGAGTGGGGCCTGCTCACTCTTAAGCATGACTAGGCTTTTTCTAATCTTCAGACCAGTTTTGTAAAACAGATGCTCCATGGAAACAGTGTGTCCTCTGTCCTCTTTGAAGGGACCCTCAGAGGTCATGAGCTCTGATCAAAGCTTGAGTACTTTCCCTTAGTGTGTCTTCTTATTAATGAGACTCTGCCAGCTCCTCTCCACCCATCTGGGTTGATTCCGGGCCTACTAAAGCTTTGGAGCTATTTTTACAATCCATCCTATCTTTAGGGACCTTTAGTATCTGTCCTTAAAGATAGGATAAGGACCCCACAGTTCCCTTCTTTTTCATTGTGTTTTGAATTCATTGATTGTGGCTTGTAAACTGTCCCCTGCTCCTCCACTACACATAAGCTCTATTAATAGCTTCTCCTTTCTCCCTCTCTCCTTCCCCCTCCTCTCTCTTCCATCATTCTTCTTCCTCCACTTCACCCATCCATTCTTCCCTCCAGCCTTCTTTCTTCCATTCTTCCTCTTCCTCCATCTGCTCAGGAGTCCCATTGAGAGCGATGCTATGTCAGCTGTCTTCACATTTGACAGGGTTTTCACAGTCATGTGCTTCTCAGGCTTGCAGGCAGGTAATGTGAAGAAGGACAGTAGGCAGCTACGACACAGTGATGTGCCAGGCTAACTGAAGAGTGGAGCCCCCGATCAAAGGGCGGGGGCCGACTGCTGAGTGTGCTCTAGCTGATCACTGTCATGCTCCAGTGGCCAACAGGGCTAAGAGCTTCCTGTTGTCAGGAGGAATCAGAAGTGATTTGTTTTTGTTTTGTTTGTTTGTTTTTAATGTTGACAATTAGCTCATTCAAAACAAAACTAGAGCACTACAAGCCAAGTCTAACATGTCTTTGAGCTGGAGTGGGTTGATGGGTGCCTAACGGTGAGCACTGCTCTGGGATGATTCCCTGGGTAGTGGTGTGCTGTGGAATATGGTGTACTGTATTGTAAGAGGTGTGGTCTCAGATTAGAGATACAACCAGACATCAGAGTCCTACTTGCTCATGAGCATCACCACAGATCAAAGGGATTTCTGTATATTTAATAAGAAAAGGTAGAGAATTATTAACCTAGGTATAGTGGGAAAACCTAGGTAGTCACATACCTGTGCTAATTGTTCCCTGCAAGCATCCCTAGGAGAGCTGCACACATCCCTAGGCAGAGCTGTGAATGTTTCTTACAGTTTTGATACCACTTCTGCCAGGCTTTTCTAGGGATAGCAGCATTCCAATCTTGAAAGAGTTGATCCCGTTTCTTAACTTGCCGATCAGCTTTTATTGGCAATTCTTTGCAAATCATCAGAAATCTTCCCAATATTTGTTCTGCTTACTGGTGGGCAGTGGGATGATACCATCCAAAAGCAGCCTTGGGGATAGACACATAAAGACCTAACAAGGAGCCCTGTGTACTGTATGAAACAGGTTTGTCAGGCAGACTAGTACACCCAGGGTCTTCAGTATCTAACAGTAGTGAGAAGTTGAAGTTGGGACACAAAGAATAGCAAGACAGCAGTACTGTAGAGAAATACTCTCACTGTTCAACCAAGGGCAGGGCTCTTGCATGTGGTCTGTACTTTCTAATGTCTTAGATACAGGAAATGGAGAGCCATAGGCCTATTAGGAAAAGGTAAGGCTGTATTCCATTTTTTTGTCTCTTATAGCATCCCGTATCTGCATAGGTACAGTCATCAAAAATCACACAGGTAAGTTCTGGGTCATTTGGAGACTTGACTCAATTTTAATCCTCATTTCTGAAATAGAAAGCCTTTTAGCTTTGGCCTTCCATGGTGTATATATATATAATCATGTACCTACTCTTCGTATAATTTGAAAACCCAAAATAGAGTATGTGGAGAAACGTATCAGTATCTTGGTTATAGACCATGAGGACAGAGTCTATGGTAGCTCAGGGCCTTCAGTTCTCGAGGGGGAATATACTGTGGTAAAGGCAGTTGGGTTGACATGATGAACAGAGCTTATCCATCATTTTGCCCAAATTCTTCTGGACAGAAAATCTTAGAACTCACCCAGGAACTGTATCCGGTTCAGGTATCTTAGGAAGCAGACTGCTCCGGCAGCCTGGCGTCAGCACTTTTTACATTGAGTGTGGGCTTATTTGCATTTTTTCACAGATGGTACTTGATATGTGTAGCGATTTGTAACTGAATTTAGAAACCTGTGGGAATTAGATGCGACCTGTAAAATAAGAGAAATGTTTTTCTGACACTATCAACCTTCGCTCCTTTACTGTTGCTATAAGCAATTTTTGGAATTGGCTGCCATGTTCTCGGGTGTTGCTCAGTGTGGGGCTTTGGCCCATTTCTGCAGTGGGTCAGGTCGCTCAGAGGCTCAGGTTGTCCCAGCTGATGCTCAGTAGGAAGCTCTGCCACAGTTATCCTAACAGTTCTCTGCTCTGGAAGCCTGAACGGCAGCTTCCTGAACCCCTGCTTCTAATAAAGTGAGTTATATGGCAAAGAAAAGTCCTCCGGGTGTCTGGTGTCGTGTTTGGTAACTGCTTCATGTGGTTCTATAATGTGTGTTTGGTGATAGGATCATAGAACTCAAAACTCTGCAGAATGTAATGTTTCATATTTAGTAATTATCTAAATATCATTTGCGGTCCATAGCAAAAACCAAGACCAAATAACCAACCAGACGGAGAGCTTACATTCTAAGTAGCCCTTGAACTAATCCATGTGATGGGGCCATTGAGAACACGGCATGGTGTGCTGGTTGGCTTTCAGTGTCTTTATGGATAATACTGGTCTTAACTTCCCTGTGTCATCCATTTTCAGTCCCTTCACATGAGCTTCGTTGCTTGAGTTACTTAGATGCTGCTGCTGCTGCTGCTGCTGCTGCTCCTCCTCCTCCTCCTCCTCCTTCTTCTTCCTCTCCTGCTCTCCCCCTCCCCCTCCTTTTCCTCCTCCTCCTCCTTTCTTCTTCTTTTTAACTCTCTCTGGTTATATATTTAAACTTGCCTACATGATGTAAAGCCTTCCTGGCTTTCTGAAGCCAGCTTTATAAACGTTGACTTCTTTAACTTTACCTCTCTTTGCCACTGTTTTTCTGGAAATGAAGCCCTCATGTCTCCCCAATTTCCTCTCAGCTAAGATGAGATCAAGAAAGGGAAGAAAGAAAGGTGTTTCTGAGCATGTGGACCTTCTCTGTGGCTGTCAGATTACAGAGTTTCTAGGATTGTTTGCTTTGTGCCTTTTCTTTCTACTCTGTTATCTCCATCTGCATTATTTACCCCCTTCAATGTCTAGTTCAGATTTTCACCTGCCGGAAAATGAACCATATGGTTGTGATGTTGCTATGGGGAGCAGGTAAACGTTAGCATGAGAGGGATCTGGATTCAAGTTCACTCCCTGCCAACCGAGCTGCTAGACCTCAGGAGGTTCCTGAAGTCTCTGGGCCTCAGGGCCCACACCTGCCAAGTGGGATGAATACGCAGATGTGTAGAATTCTTGTGAAAAAGAAGGTATAAAACACTGGCAGAATGTTTAGGCTAGTGTCTCCACCTGCTTTACACCCAGAAGGCCTAGTTCCCTTCACACTTCTGAGCCCTCTTTTGATTTCTTTTGACCCCCATCATCAGTATCTGGTATTACTTTCATGTTCGTCTACTCGTGGTTATGTTTTGCACATGTCATCATCCACAGATGTTTTATTATCTATTGTCTTTCCAGACACTAGTAATGATTCTAAATAATACTTCATTGATACTTCTTGATTTGTTGCCATTTACATGATGCTCTAGTTATATTTTTAACGCTTTGTAATTTTTGCCATGTATTATATTTATTATATTATGGCAATAACTCCCTGATTGGAAATAAAATTTAGAATAAATATTGTATTAAATTTTCTCAAATGCTTCTGTAAAATCCAAAGACATTAAAGCCTTCCTATATCTCTGTAGTCCTTGCCATCCTATAATATATATACACACACACACACACACACACACACACACACACACGTAATTTTGTTCTGACAGCCAAACTTTTAAAGCATGTTTAAAATAAATAAAGCAGTATCTATATTGTTATCCTTTGTGAGCAAATTAAACTCTTAAGTGCATGTGAGTCCATGTTTGTCTATTGTTTTACTAGGTATCTGAGTCAGCCTTACGGTGCAACAGTTACCCAGACACACCTCACTTACTATTTTCCAGTTCTCTGGTGCCACTTCAGAGCTTCGTAGTTTTTCAGACGTAATTGCAAGAGGTTTGGCTAAGTTTGTTGTTGTGTTGGGTTTTTTTGTTTGTTTTTGTTCCTTTTAAACCAGTTCCCTTAATAACAAGAGACATTCTCTCAGACCTGCTAACTTAGATTTATTCCAGAGTTCTAGATAGCTCATCTGATTTCCTTGTAACACAGCCTGCTCAACTTACTGTATTTCTGTCTTAATTTCAAAGTTGCTTCTGATTACCATTATAGTGAAACCATCTTTTAGAAACCATCTTTTGGTCTAGTCTGCCTATATTTAATGGTATGTGATCTTTTTTTATTTATTTCATTTGATAGCACTAATTCATTTTACTTTTTCAGTGTTTACCTTTTATTTTTTTGATAGCCAGTCACAGCACAGATGAACTGTTTGTAGCTTCCTTTGCTTTTACTATTGAGTTCTGAACCTTGTATACAAAATTGTAGATTCTACTTATTTACATTTGCTCTTGTCTCATATTTTCTGCCCCTCAATTCTGATATCATTCAGGATAATTCACCTTTTTTCTGAGTCTCCATTTTGTCAGGTTTGTGCCCGCCTTCTTTGGGCTGAGAAGAGTTTTGGAATCACCACCTGCTTCTTACTGTTTGAGTGTGAGCACATGTTCCTCTGTCTGAGCTATTTTACATTCAGTTGGTTCCTCCTCAAACAGTGATGCTGAGATCCATGAAGCTTTCTTCTTTGGGTAGATTCTAAACCCAGAGTTGTGCCCACAATCATGGAAGAGCTCTGGTGTATGTTGCATGGCAGATTCTTACCTAGACACTAATTGGCAGTTTAAAGTTTATCTGGCCACCTGATGGTGTACACTCTTCATCTCCCAGAGCTAGTGGCCTCTCAGTTAGTGGAGGCTTGTTTCTACAGTGGTCAGTCAGCCCATTGGAATATGTAATTTATTATATTACCATCAGAGAGTGCAGCGGAGACTTGTAAGTTAAAACTACAGGATGGCTGTTTTTCCTTAAGTTTTTTTTTTTGTTATTGTTGTTGTTTTGTTTGTTTTTAAAATTTTTTTTAGGTAGTAGGAAGAACCTGGGGCCTTTCGCATGCCAGGCAAGCACGGAGGACCACTGAGCTGTGTCCAGTCCTCCCTTGATTTTGATAGCTGTGATGGTTTTACAGAACACTCTCTTTTTTTTTTTTCTCCTTGCTTTTGGTCTCCTAGTGTGCTGTGGCACTCCCAAACAGTGATTTTTCTCTCCTCCTAACCTTCTTCTCTCTTCTCTCTATTCTTTCTCACTTATCTGTAATTCAAGTCATACTTCCTTTATCCTACCTCAGACTACCTAGCCTGAATTCCTGCCTGTCATTCCTTACCTCCTAGTGTTTTGTGTAGACGCACACAGGATCCAGGACTCGAGTGGGATGTGGGTAAGGAAGGAGCTGTGCATGCACACAGGAGTGTAGGCGGTGGCTCTTGAAAGTGATTGTAGAGAAACTTAACTGTTTAGGGTGCTAATTCATTGTTTGCAGGAGTGCTGTTAAGTTTGTGCTGAGGAGCAAATTTGCCCATCAGTATCTCAGCCTTTTGGACCCAAGGATATTGAAAACCATGTTACAAAGAAGCAGAGTTGGGAATGATCATTAGGTGTTATTTAGTATTGGCTAGTCCTGTGTTCCCAGACATACAGTGCTGTGTAGCATGAATCTTAAAAGTCTTATTAATAAAACAAACCTGAGCCCAGTTATTGGGGTGAACACTGGAAGGTCAGAGAGACAGATTAAGCCACAGCTACCCTCACCTGGCCAACTTCTCGGCTGGTCTTGTTTCCTCAGACTGGAGGCCTCTGTGTCCTCATATCCGAATGGGCCTCAGCTGAACTGCTGCTTCTTGAAAGCCTAAATGCTTAACCAGGCCTAATGCTTCTCCAGGCCAAATGCTTACCCAGGCCAAATGCCTCGAGTTTCTGGTCCTCACGCCTTATATACCTTTCTGCTTTCTACCACCACTCCCTGGGATTAAAGGCTGGCTTTCTGGGATTAAAGGCTGTGTCACCATGCTTGGCTGTTTCTAATGTGGCCTTGAACTCACAGAGATCCAGAGGGATTTCTGTCTCTGGAATGCTAGGATTAAAGGCGTGTGCTACCACTGCCTAACCTCTGTATAATATTGTGGCTGTTCCATCTCTGACCCCAGATAAGTTTATTAAGGTACACAATATTTTGGAACACAATACCACCACAGTGCTGCATCCCTGAAAACTGTTGTAGGAATCCACACTCTCAGCATCTTAGCAACCTAAGGCGGCAGTGCCTTTACATGGCAATCTGTCTGTTTTAGACATCTGATGAAAGTCTTCATTTGCATGCAGTCGTTTGAGTAACATGTCTTATTCCCTCATTATATTATTTGAGATGACTTTAAAGTATCCTTAACAGCAAGATGTGGTGGCATACACCCATAGTGTCAGTACTTGCAAGGCTGAGGCAGGAGGATCACTAGTTTAAGGCTAGCCTGAGATACTCTCTCAAAGAAATCAAGGGCTGGGGATATACCTCAGTAGTCGAGAAGTTGCTGGCACACACAAAGGCTCAGGGTTCCATCTGCTAACTCCCCCAACATGAAAATAGATAATCAAGTACCCTTCGGCTCAGACAGGAGGGCCTCTCGATTTTGGAAGACTCATTGCCAATGGCTTTACGTGGCTTTCTGATCAGAGCTGTGCTTGCACAGGTGAACTAGCTGAGCTCGTTTGCTTGTTTGTGTTCTCAAACAGTAAGTAGTGTGGGGTGGTGAGAAAAGTCCTCAAGCCATCCTTCACTATTTCAGTTCTTCTTTACTAATCGTCATCACACTGTAGAGACTTACAGAAGTGATGTGTTCCTAGCCGAATCTTTGCACTCTCCTTTGCGCAGGTCAGTTCCAGTGTATGTTCGTTCCCTTTATCCCTAGAGACTGAAGGGAATTAAAATGCTTCCCAAAATTCTTCTGCAGTTTGAAAATTTGAACATATTAGGGCTGTATCCCAGGATGGCTACTCACTTGTAAAACACATATTTATTGATTTACTTCTAGATATTGAAGATACCACAGTAAAAGCTAGATAAATTAATGCTGATTTCATAATCTTTCATTATATAGGCAGCTTGTCATGGAGTTTTGCCCATGATAAAATCTAGTTTTTATAACTCCTGTGTTTAGTTTGCAGACAATTAGTTTCCTCCTGTGTTCAAAGGGAAAACCATCCTTGGTTTGTGTGCCATTTATAACTTGTCACTTGGTGACTTAGAAGGAAGTTTATTTCTCACAGTTTTAGACCCTGGGATGTTTAAAAACAAGATCCCAGGTGGGGCAGGGGTTTCGCATGCCTTTAATCCCAGCACTCCGTAGGCAAAGATGGGGATTTCTGTGAGTTCAAGGTCAGCCGGGTCTACAAATGGAGTTCCAGGACAGCCAGGACTACATCAAAAAGCCTGTCTTGAAAAACAACAACAACAACAAAAAAGCAGAACAAAACAAAAAAGACCAAGATTCCAGCAAGACAGAACTCCTTCTGAGGGCTTGCTTTGCAAGCAGCTGACATTTCATTGTCTACTCAAAGCACATCTGTTTGCACAAATCAGGGAGAGCACAGGAGAGTGAGTGAGGTCTCTGGCACTAACTCTATTAGACTAAGAAGGCACCACAAATATGATCTTATCTAACTCTAATTACCCCTGAAAGGCCCCATTTCCAAATACCATCAGTTTGGGGGGTAGGTCCTCATCGTGAACTTTGGAGACCCACAAACACCCATGGCTGGTCCAAGCATAAAGACAGTACTAGCTGCTCACAGTTGACCTGCTTCTCCTTGATGCAGGTTTCTTCCGGGAATCTAGAAAGATAATTCATGCCTATAGTTCTTTGACTACTTCTCCCCTTTCTTCCTCATTGACATTTTTGTTTGTCATATTTTATCAGCCATTTCATCAGTTTCAATAGTGGTGTATTTTCACACTTGAGGCTCTTCTGCTTGTTGTGTAAGATCAAAATCACTGACAGCGTGGTCCTCAGACTCCTGCTCGAGCTGTGGAAGCAGATGGAACCCAGATCATCTGTGGGTCTGTGCTGGCCATGGCTTCGGTACTGCCTCCTTGGGACACAGGAGAGTCAGCCTTCATCCAGTCCTGATGTTGAGCAGCAACAGTGCTCTCTGAGTAGCAGCGTTTTCATAAGAGCTCTGCTTTAAATTTACTGATGATTCTGCTTTCAGGATTTTCCTTTCAGTTTCTAAAATATCCCAGAGCGCCCAGCTTGAAAGCAAAAGCGTAGTCCTTGGTTTCTTGTCTCAGGTCAACCAACTCTCCCCTCCCAGTGCTAAAGAGAACATAATTATTTGCTAGAATAAATACACATTCTCATCTCTGTGGGGCTATTTTGGTGTTTTTTTTCCCTGCCCCCGAAATATTGGCTATACCTTCAAACCAACACTAAGTCTGCACGTTGAGGAGACACGGGCATTGCTCACTGTTTCCTGTTTGTTTCCGGTCTTTAGCAGATTTCTGCCATTTCTCTTCTTGACTCGGAAGTTTTTTTCTGTTTCCTGGGGTTTGGGGCTAAGTGATTAATTCTAGAAGTTGGGTTGTAGATGTGAGCTTCTCCAGGTCTGAAAGATACTGCTGTTGAGTGGGGAGCGAGGGGAAGATGATGGTGCCCACTCCCTTCAACCTTGCCTTGATTTTC
>CABHPR010130637.1:0-21670 GCA_902168415.1 Peromyscus melanophrys
GTGGCTGGCAGTGTCTCCATGCCTCAGCCTTCCACTTTCCAGAATTCTCCTCTCTGTTAGACCCACCTATACTCCCTGCCTGGCCACTGGCCAATCAGTGTTTTATTTATTGACTAATCAGAGCAATTTGACATACAGACCATCCCACAGCAAAGATGTTAAAAAGTAATGAAAGTAAAAGTATTAATAATATGTTGGCAATAAAATCTGGGATAGGTAGCAAATCATAGAAAAATATGAAAAGTGATAGTGAAGGAAAACAAAATAAATAAGAGTTCAGTCAACAGTTGCTCCTTGATGAGGGGTTGGAGCTGGAGATAACCCGTGTTCCCTCAACTTTGATATTTATTAAAGATGTGTGTAAAGGGTACCATGAACACTTTTGGTTTCTCTCATGGCCTTATAAGTTAAACCAGGAAGGGCTGTATGGAGACTGAACCCCATTCTAATGCCCACTTGAGTGGCAGTTAAAACATTGTCCTATGCTTCTTCTGAATCCATGCCAGTGATATTGGTACATGAATCTTGGAAAAGAACAAATGCAAGGGCAACACTCAAGCATTTTTGCCAGCAGAGCTTATAGAATGCCCAGTTGGATTACCTGCCCCCGCCCCCTCCACGCATGCACACACAAACTACAGGCACACTGCCAGTGCACTTGGGGGTATCAGAAATGTCCAAGAAATAGTTGTGTCTCCATTAAATGTTTCTGAGGCTGAGTGTGAAGAGGGTAATCCAACTAAGCAATCTATAATGTGGCTGAAGCACAAGCTCTGAGCAATATTACCTTCTTTAGCCACTCAGGTCTCTGACTCAGCCCCCATTGTAGCTCATCTAATTTCTCTTCTCATATACCAAACCATTCCCAAATGGAAGCACCATCTGTTTTTTATTGTAGCCCAGCCCACACATTCCATCAAATAGACCTGTTTCCATGAAACTTAGTCCAAATTACAACTAATTTCTACTCTCAAGGTGTTCTTTCACACAGCAGAAAAAGGGAAGGGAGAGGGGGAAGTTGGAGGGGAAGGGAAAAAGGAAAAGGCTGTTAGTTCTTGAATTGATAATGTAGAAACCTATATCCTCCCCCAATATAAGATTTGATTCTAAGACCCCATCCCTTAAATGATTTTTCACCATAATACCATTCAGCAAACTAAGAAGTGCATGGAGTTCCTTATCCAGTTCCAGCATGTTACACAGACTGCAGATCTCCTTTGTTAAACTATATATATTTTTTTCAGAGTGTAAGTTCATTCTGCAGCTTCTGAGCTTTCCAGGGTTTCCCTTTTATCTTTTGCTTAAAGCACCACAGAAGACCCCCCTCCTTACCTGTAGTATTACCTACACCTGATGTAGAACAGAACCCAATATTTCTGGATTTAATCTAATCTCTGTTTACTATTTACTGTTGCTCCCTCCCACATTTTCATGGCATATCTCTCTTCCTAACAATAAGTAACTACAGCATTTTTCAGTCAAATGGAGATACAGAAAGTTGCTGGGTATCACCAATCTATTACTATAGTTCTTAGTAATTATACCTTGATTGTACAAAACCACAAATCTAGTTCATAAGAAAATTTTTAGATTAATTTGTTTTGAGAGATTACATGCATACACATGAAAGTTACATGATATGAAAGTTAGTTTGTTATATTTATAAAAATGGATGAATGAGTAAGTGAATGAAAACCTAGCTACCAGAGTAAAGGTTAACAACTGAACTGTAATTTATACCTGTGGGGAGAGGGAAAATCAGTTTTCTCCAATAGAATGACACTGGGTATATCAACTACCCTGTACCACGTTTCATGTTTAAGGATAGTTCAGGAGCCGACCAACATTTAATGGACTCCCCATTTATTGAGCTTTTATTTGGTTATGGTTTTGTGTTTTTTTTGTTTTTCTTTTGGGGTATGATTTTATTTTATTTTATTTTATTTGTTTTGGGGGGTTCTGTTGTTGTTTTGGGTTTTTCTTTGTCTTTTGAAAAAGAATTCAAAGTTGAGTAGGTAGGGGTTCAGAGAAAAAGGAAATTAGCTTCTGAATGAAAAAATATCATGATTTATTGTTTTTGAATAAATATTATGCAAAGTAGTTATTCCCACCATAGCAAATTTCAAGCTACCAATTTCTTAACACCTAGCTTGTAAATTTTTTGAATATTAATATTACTCAGCTCTCATAAGTTGGTGCTGACTGGATATTTCACAGGACAATACAGCACAGCACAACACAGCAAAATTAGAACTCAAAGGGGCTTGATCATTGGTAAGAGTTGAATGGAGAATGAAAAGAATCCATTCAAAGCAGGGAACCACAATGGAAGTTTTAATCAAGTGGGCCAATTGAGCACAATAATCACTTCATTTATCTGTTTCAAATTACTCGGAATAATTCAAACAACGATACACAAACAAAGCTACAGTAGCATCATTTCTGTTCTTGTAGAGAGCATCAGGCACTTCCTCCTTTACAGTGTCTATTTGCTGATTTCTGTTTGGAGTTCTTTGGCCACTATCACTTTATGCCCTTTAATCTGGGTTTAGAGCCTTTCTAGTATAATACAGTAATATCATTCCCTATCCCATGATCCAAGAAGAAACATACTCCATTCTTGGATACATTTTTCTTCAAGTATTTACCATTTGATAAGCTGATAATTTTAATGATAGGTTCTTCTGTCTCTTACTGCTTGAAGGCAAAGTTTTATGAAATCAGGGATTTTTTTTTCTGTTTCATTCATAGCTTTATCTCTAGTACCTGGAACAGTCACTGACAGAATATAGCAGATCCACAAATACTAATGCTGATTTTAAAAAAGGTGTATATCAGTAGAGGGCTATAAATAATGGGGAGTTCTTGGTGATATACAAGAGACAAGATTAAATAAATAAGAATAGAATAAGCTGAAAACATAAAATATATAGCAGAACATTGAGGAAACAAGAGCCACTCCAAATTTAAAGTCAGTAAATGAAGGTAGAAGGTAGAAGGGGTTCTGGGACAAAACACCAATGAAATTACCTAAAAAATTGAATTGTAATTACAAGCATAGCTGATCTTCTTTTTCAAACTATTCCTCTTCTTTCTGGGTTGAAACATGTCATACATTTAACCATGGAAGCAGGGGTAGGGGCAAGAGGGAAATAATACTTTTTCTTTAAAAGTAAACACATACACATTGAACTCTTTCTCAGCTATCAAACTCAACTGCCTAGCTTAAGTTCTATTTTACAGATGGTCTGTGACTTACAATAGCTTGGATTTTGTCAACTTCACAATAATGTAAAAATGCCATGGTGGATTGAATGAAAAATATCACCCATAGGCTCATGTATCTGAACACTTGCTCCTAGGTTGGTAGTGCTGCTTAGGGAGATTATGGAACTTTTAGGAGGTGCATCCTTGCTGGAGGTAAGATAGTATGTCATTGAGGGGGACTGAGAATTTTTAGCCTTGCCTCCACTTTTTGTTCACTCTCTTTGTTTGTGCGTGTGGATGGAAATGTGATCAGCAAGTCTCCTGCTCCTACCAGCGTGCCTTCCCCACAATTATGAAGAAATCTCACACTCGGGAACTATTACCCCAAGTAAACTCTTCTGTAAGTTACACAGCAACAGAAAAGTAACTAATAAAGTGCTAAGAGTGGTATTATCTGTTTCAATTGATAAACATTTTTAAAAAGATAGGATTCATGCCCTATCTATTTTTATATAGCCTGTTGAGAACATATACCTAAAAACTTCAGCGAAAAACCTTGTCAACTACACATGTGGTGCACTATGGAAAGGAACAACCAAGTGTTACTACTCAGTTACACAAAAAACCAAGACCACCACAAACTAAGAGAAGTATCTGCCAAAAAATAAACAGAAACAATTCAGGTATTAAGTGAAGAAGAAAAACAGTAACAACAACAAAACTTCCTCAGCTATGACATCTTGGGCCAGCAAGATTTTTCAATGCATAAAGGTACTACTTGTCACCAAGCCAGATGATCTGTGTTCAATCCTAGAGACCCACATGGTAGAAGGAGAGAATTGACTTCTACAAGTAGTCCTCTGAACTCCATGTATGTGTGTGCATGCAACAAATAAATAAATAAACAAATGTAATTTTCAAGGAAGGAAAATGATGACATCCGTGAAACAAAACAGGCTTCACTGAAGATTGAAAGCCTGGAGACCAAAAACCTTTTGTGTTAATTATTTTCACCAAGACAAAAGTGCATTAAAAACCATAAATAAGAAAATGCAACCCATGTCCAAATTCTTGCTCTGGACAAGAGTTAAACAATGAGACATGGGAAGCAAGTAATCCCTCCAACTAGTCTAAGATAAAATTTTAAGATAAAAGAGACATGATCAATCATGCTTGGAAGTCTAATTTCCATGTAGTAAGTGACAAGATGAATACTAAGAGGGAATGAAAAATTTAAGAGATTTCAAAGCAGAAAATTTTTTCTCAAGCTGAAAAAGATAAGGGTTTTGAGCATAAAAGAAGTCATCCAATGATGAGAAGGGCCTATATTAAAGATCCACAAATGGTCATATCTTTATAGATTTCAGTTCTCAAGGATAAAAGAAAATTCTTGAAGCTTCCAAGGAGACACAGAGAAAAAAATACGTAAAGCTTGTACTCTAGTGGCTTTATTCCCAGCACTTCATTGGCCGAGGCAGGAAGAGCACAGTGACTCTGAGGCCAGAGGCTAGCCTGAATTGTGATTTTCTAGAGCATAGTTGCTCTGAGGCCAGAGGCCAACCTGTGTTGTGAGTTCTGAAACAGCACAAATTACAGAGCAGCACCCTGTTTCAAAGGTGAATGAAAAAGAATTAGAAACTTTTATACAAATCAGCAAAGATTAGATTTGCATATGAAGAGTAAAGGATAAAGTTCTGAGGGAAAATTGGTTTGAACAAGATTCTGTGTCTGGCCAAGATCATATTCTTGTGTATGAAAATAAAGTTATTCATAATAAAAGTTTATTGTATCATTTAAATAAAATCTAGAACTAAAATCCAGATCATTATAAAGTCAAGGGAAAGACAAGGGTAGATGCTAAGAACATATTTTTTTGAGGAAGTATTCAAATAATTATTAATTTTATGCAAAGTAAGAAAAATGCTTTTTTAGTTTTTAGTAAATAAATAAATAAATATAAAAATTGCCAAATGAACAAAATGACACAGAGAAATTGAAAATAAAGAATTGTGTAAAAATGACATATAAAAGTATGTATAAAAGCTTAAGCCCAGAGAGTTATTCAGATATTTTCAGGGAGTAAAAGGCAGAAGAAAAGAAATAAAGTCTCTTGTCTTCTGGAACAGAGAGTTCTTTAGGCTGTAGGAAAGAAAAATAGAAGGAATTTGGCTAGAGCACAAATTTTGGGGAGCCCAGGCCCTCCAACCTGTTTTTCTTTCCCAGACTCCAGCAGTCACAAAGCAAATGACTGAGCCACATTCTCATGCCTGGTGCATTCTACATCTTCCTGAGTTTCTTGTCTTGGCATAAAGAAGTTCCAATTTTTTTCCGCACTCTCATTCATGTTACACAAGCAATGTGTTACTAAGCCTTGGGGCTTTAAAGTAACAACAGACATCTCAAGGATACGTGTTTTACCCAGGCCTCTCTTTTGCCTGACCATTTTAGAAATTTCTAGAGTATAAATATCATTCATTCCAAGGAAAGAAGGGGACCTCACATTAACTGAGATTATATTGTTCACATGCCAGTGAAATAGACCTCAAAATAACAATTTGTATTGTAAAATACAAAGGAAAAATATTTCTGGCACATCTGTCTTTGTGAATGGGGAGTCATACCTAGCATAGAATTATGAATAAATTCAGCTACTAATTAATATTATCAATGTACTTGATCAAGTGAGAAAAATTAAAACATCTTTTTACAACAGGAAAATAATCAAATCCAAGTATCATACATTATATAAATATTTTAAGGATTAGTAGAATAGTATTTTTCTGTAGATACTTAAATGGTCATATGCAAATTCAATTGCTTTAGAAGTAAAGTTCAGCATCACTCTCTTGAATTAATTGGGAACAGACCTGCTTGAATTAATGAAGCATCAGAATTTTAGACAACTTTCCAATACTTGCTGTATCTTGGGCTTGGATTTAAAGCTCATCAATTACAAATTGTGTGACCATGAATACATTAAAGTCTCTGAGTTTATTTCCTCAGCACTGATGTTCTTATAATGATCTGTACTTTACATGGTTGTTTTGAAGATTAAATGTGAAAATGCTTATAGAAGAATCTGGCATGAAGCAATCACTCAATAAACTTAACTTTCTTTTCATCTTTTCCTGAATGTGAACTTAATGAAAATTCACTGGTTTCTCTGAAAGCCCAATGGAAACCTCAAGTCTCCAAATGATATCAATGTTAAGAAGAGAATTCCTTACCACAAATGGAAAATTGGAAACAAGTTATTGTCTTTGAGTTCTAAAGCCATCATTTAGTCTGATGATACATTTTATGTAGCTTTGATTTTCTGTTCAGTATGTGACTCTGTTAAATTGACTTGGAAGGAGATAGAAATGTCTATTAATTAAAAATGAATGATTCATTTTAAATTTAGATGATGACAGGAAAAAACAACTAACTAGCTTTAACTCTCAAAAGGTTTCACCCACAAAGCTAAATAGCATGGTTTCAGTTTGTTGTCCATGAGATGCTGTTATAATGGCTAATTGTGTATAACATATAAACTCATTTTTTTGCTAGAGGTGATTAGGCACAAGAAAGGTTATTTAATACTCTGTGATGAGTGTCACTTGTGCCCATAATTTCAAAACTATTTAGGAATAAACTTGAGTTTTACTAGGAAAAGAAATTTGGAATTGAAGTATGTGAGATTATGTTCTTGTTGAGTAAATTAGATTAAGAAAGTTTTGAAATGCTATTAAATTGAAATTTCATAGCTCTTGATTTATGCAGTGAAGATAATACAATAATAATACTTGATAATTACTGAATGTTTTGTATGTACAGTGTACTAAAAAATAGTCCCTTTGCATGTGTAATTGGAAGGATGGATTTGACCAAGGAGAACATAAACCATTATTTTACTCCTTTCATCTTAGACAAAATAATTTAGCACAAGAAATTGGTGATTTCAAAGCTAATGCATGATAATTGTGGAGCCATTGCTAAGTAGGTAAGTCTAATTGCTCATCTATCCCTAACTCCCATCCTGTCTCTTAACACTGTCTTTTCCTATAGTTTTTCTTCATTCTCCCTTAAACTCTTTCCAATTAGTATTTTTGGGGAAATGAGCCTTAAGAAGGCTCAGAGATATAGGAAATAATATTTTGAGATCTTTCAACAATTCAATAAGGCCAAAGTATACTATGGTGAGAATAAGAAGTTGCATGCAAACACTACACATATTAGACAGAAGCACTCATGCATACATAAATAGCAACTTTAAACTCAGTATGTCTTGAATGTTATATGTGGCTTTGGAAAGTGGGAGGTGCTTAGTTAGATTTCATTTTTTAAACACTCCCTTGGTAGCCTAATTATTCCTTATTCATCATTTTTTCAGTGATAAAGATGTTGGTAGTACTAGTGGTGGGCTCAGATTTAGAGAACAGAAGTAAAGACTCTAGTATTGGAGAGTTGAGGGAGGAAAAACAAGATAAAGAAGTATGGATTCATCTACATTGGTGCTTCTGATGATGCCTAACAGGGAGGAACAGTGTGCAATACAGTGGGTGATTATACTCAAGTGTTTCCTCTAGGTGATACAAATAAAAAAGAATAAGAATAAGAGGAGGGAAGAGGAGTGGGAGGAAGAGGAGTAGGAGGGGAGGGGGAAGAGGAGGAGGAGTTGACCATAGTTGAGCTGAGAATAGCAAGAAATAGATGCAATTAGATTGTGTATTCAGGACTGATTTTACCAGAAAAAGGCAATCCTTGCATTGGTAAAGGCTAATTCTGAGTTACCACAAATCACCATTTTTTTTCTCCCAGAATCCTGTGTGATAAATATTATTCTCACCATGGTGCATACCAGAAAATAGCAACAATAGCAATGTAGCTTTCAAGTTATGCTGCATATAATGGTAATAATGGTATGTGTCATATATTGTATACCAACTTTGTGATAGATCCATGGTAATCTCCTTGAAATATAGTATGATATATGATATATGAAATATAGTGTATAGTATAGAAACTTGGTGCAATCAGGAAGTTTTCTCCAGTTTTCAGTGAGAAAACAGACAGGCAGTAAATAATGTCTATAAGATTATGAGGTAACATTGGCTACAGTAGGACTAGAACCCTGGGCTGCAATTACAGATGTATGCTTATTACTTTACATATTTCCTATATCATAGAGGAAAGAGATGATATATATCTCCAGATAGGCATCCTGATCCATTGCTACTGCCACTTCTAGACTCTCCTTACATTCTTACATTTGTTTTTCTTTCTAAAGGTTATCTCATTCAAGCTATCATTTGAATTCAATTTCTTCCTGCTGCCTGTCTTCTTCCTCCTCTTTTTTCCTCTTCCTCTTCCCCCTTCTCCTTCTTATTCTTGCAATTCTGTCACTTCCCTCTTCATTTTACAATTATGAGCATAAAAGAAAAGAAACTCCTTTTCTCCAGCCCTCTTCTTTCTTTTTCAGAATAATCTCTTCTTCAAAGAGAGAGCTCCATTCAGTGTAGCCATGCTATTCACATGTTAATTCATTTCAATGAGGCTTTCATTAAAAGTGCCATAGACCTCCTCATTACTAAATCCAGTGGCCCCTTTTCAGCCTCCATTCTTTTGAATCTTTATGTAGATTTGCCACTATACCATCGACTATCTTAATTCCTGAAATTCTTTAGCATCCATGATACCAGTTTTCCTATGTTTCTTAATATACATCTTCAGTTTCAGTGACTTTCTTCTTTCTTGCCCATAGTTTAATATATGGATGTGTTACAATTTAACTGTCCATCTGATCTTTGTCTCTTCATATGACTATTTTTTATCTGGTGGATCTAACTTCCACACTTGAGCAAGATATCTCTTGAGTTTCAGAGCTCTATTTGCTACTAAATTTTATTTTATAGCTATTTTATTTTATAGCTAGCTTAAACAGACTCCATGAAAACTTCCTATGATTTTTCCCAACCAGATACACTTTCTTTTCTGTTAGACTGCCAATAGGATTTTTATGGTGATATTTTATTTGTACTGAAATGTGATTTTATTTGTATGTTAATAAATAAAGTTTCCTGGGGGTCAGAGCTAATAGCAAGCCATAGCAGAAGCCAAGTGGTGGTGGCGCACACTTTTAATCCAGATCACATGGCAGGCAGATCTCTGTGTGTTCAAGGATACAGCCAGCCTGGAGACACACACCTTTAATTTCAATACCAACCATAGAAGACCTGGAGGTCTGTATAGACAGGCAGTGACGAGGAGGTCATGTGG
The DNA here is from genome assembly GCA_902168415.1 of Peromyscus melanophrys. Lineage (NCBI taxonomy): Eukaryota > Metazoa > Chordata > Mammalia > Rodentia > Cricetidae > Peromyscus > Peromyscus melanophrys. Next base: position 9,466 of record CABHPR010130637.1, read on the forward strand.
TTGGGTTTACAGCCAATGGGAAGGCAGAACAGAAAGTCAATAAAAAGACAGATACACAGGAAGTAGGTCTCTTGCTGAGGGGAAGGACAGCAGTGGCAGGAAGGGTAAGAAGGTGGTTTTAAGTCTCAGCTCTCAGCTACTGCTCTGACCTCTTGGGCTTTTAACTCTGCATTTGGCTCTGTGTTTCTTATTTAATAAGACTGTTACATCTACATCTGGCACCCAACGTGATTTTGCTCTTAGCTCTTAGTCCTCACTTGGTGGTCAACAGTTCTAACTCTCATCAAATGAAACTGTATGATAGCCTTTTTTGTCCTTGCCTTATTCCTTTTAATAGACAGTGAGATCCTTGTAGATGAGAATCAATGCATTTTCTTTAGAATCAAAATTCTGTTCTTTGTAACAAGAGGGCTATATTTATTGACATTAATTCCATCTAATTTCCACTACCTGGTCACTTTCTTGGAATTCATAGCCTAGAATTTCTCAGATCTAAGGCCCTTTGTACCTATATACTCTGCCTTAAAGTGATATAAACAACCTCTGTAACACGAATCTTAGAAGGTCTTATTAATAAAAAAAAAAAAAAAAAAAAAAAAAAAACACCCCAGAGCCATATATTGGAGTGAAAGCTGAAATATCAGAGAAACAAAACAAGAACAAGCCACAGCCAACCTCACCTCACCAACTCCTCAGCCAATCTTGTTTCCATGAATCTTCAGACTGAAAGCCTCTGAGTCCTCACCCCTGAGTGTCTCAGTTGAACTGCTGCTTAGTTCCTGTCTCCTCACACCTTATATACCATTCTCCAACCAGCCATGTCACTTCCTGGGATTAAAGGCATGTGTGCTTTCCAAGCAAAGGCATTAGATCTCAAGTGCTGGAATTAAAGGCATGAGCCACCACTGCCTGACTCTGTTCCCAGTGTGGCCTTGAACTCACGGAGATCCCAATGGATCTCTGACTCCCAAGTGATAGTATTAAGGGTGTGTGCCACCAATGTCTTGCCTCTGTATCTAATCTAGTGGCTGGCTCTGTCCTCTGATCCCCAGATAAGTTTATTAGAGTACACAACACTAATCACCATATTGAGGGTACACAATATATCACCACAAAATCTCCTTTCCAAGATGCTGTAATCTGAAAGTCACAACTGGATTTTTGCTAGGAATGCTACGAGACAACCATTCTTACTCTGTCCTAGGGAAACAGAACCATATATTCTTTACCTTATTTGTGTAAAAGGGACTACAGATAGAAAAGAAGGCTAGGCTAACTCAAGAAAGCTTGGTTTCTTAAAGGTGATCATTGAATTCTAAGTCACATATACAGCACCAGGATGGAGGATTGGGATGGATCTCACTATCTGAAGAGGTCAGTCTTCACTTGCATCCACTTTGCTTATTGTCTACATACCTGCCAACATTGTCCATATTTCCCTGATGCCTTCCAAAGAACCTGACCATTGGTTTGTTGCTTATGCACTGGCCTGTCTATTTGGTGCTAACAGAGATCTTATATTCTCCTATTAGAAAAAAGAGGGATTCTTGGTTAATTGTCTGTGAGCTAGAATTATACTTCTGGCTTTCTTTGATACTATTATTATCATTTATAGCAGGAATCTTAAAGGTACTTATTAATAAAATCAAACATGAGGCCAGTTATTGGGGTGAATGCTGGAAGATCAGAAATGCAGAACAAGCCACAGCTAACCTGACCTGGCCAGGTTCTCAGCTGATTTTGTTTCCTCAGACTGGAAATCTCTGTGTCCTCATCCAGAATGAATCTCAGCTGAACTGTGCCGCTTGAAAGCCTGAATGCTTAACCAGCCAAATGCTTCTAGTTCCTGGTCTTCATGCCTTATATACATTTCTGCTTTCTGCCATCACTCCCTGGGATTAAAGGCTCACTTCTTGGGATTAAAGGCGTGTGTCACCATGCCTGGCTGTTTCCAATGTGGCCTTGAACTCACAGAGATCCAGAGGGATTTCTGTCTCTGGAATGCTAGGATTAAAGGCGTGTGCTACCACTGCCTAACCTCTATGTTTAATATTATGGCTCTGACCCCAGCATGCACAATATTTTGGGGAACACAATACCACCACAATCATTTATTATTTCTCTAGTATGAATATAGCTAATTAATTTCAATATTCTATTTTCTCATTTCCTACTGAAAGTATGTTTTGGTCTAGGTTGGTTATCTTATGCTATAGATTCACAGAGGGTAGGCATGAGTCTTCCTAGCTCAATCTGATAATTTCTTTAGCATCATTCAAAATATGTAATTAATAACCAATATACCTTTGATGATTATTTAGCACCATCTACTGATCTTTGATCTGAATATAGTTATCTTTAAATTGTTTCACATGATTTATAAGTAGTATGGCTATAGCTTCTATTCTTGCGATCATAGCCAAATTGAGATATCAACTGATAGACATCTTTTATGGATACTAAGAACTTAAATGTGATATGAGGACTATACAAAGTTACTACAACATACCAAGGCAAAAATGTATATGCCTTTGTAATGGTAGTGGAAGTAGGTTATCTCAAATGAAATTAGGAAATATTACAAAAAACAAGGATTGGGAGTAGTTCTGTGAAATGCTGTCTTCTGGATATGACATGATGATCTCACAGCAGTTGTAGTTACTTTACCAAGACCAAGCTAGAAAAGAATTGAGCTAGGATGAGGGAAGGAATATCAAGTCCCCACCACTAGCTGAGGAGCTATTATTGGTAATGGATAGTTGCTGAGAAGGGAACTTATTCCTATTTTGAGAATATGGCCACTGATAGGTTTCCTATGTTTCAGTGGATGGTCTTGCACCCATGCACATGGATGAAGCACTAATTAGGACTTAAGGGGTTATCAAAACCAAAATACATGAAGTTGAAAGTAGGCATAATTGGAAAAATGGGGGGAGTTAAAAGGAGTGAGAGGGGGAAAGAGGGGAGTGGGAGGAGGGATGAGAGAGGGATCTTTGGTTGGTATGCAAAATGAATAAAAAAGGGGGTTAGAGATGATAATTTTTCATTGTATACATGTGTTGAATTCTTAAAATCAATAAAAAGTTTAAAAAACATGGTTTATATCTGGAAGGGAGTTAATACAAGACTTCATGAAGAAGTTTATAGGGGACACTATTGGTGAAATTATTAAGGCCACTCCATGTAGTTAAAAGAGAGGTTTATTTTGTGGGGTAACTTACAAGTGAAGGGATAGGTAACAGGGTCTGAGAAAGGTGTGGCACAGTCTGGCGGTGTTCTCTGGAGAACTCTGCTTGGTCTACCTCCAGCATCCAGGGTCCAGGAACCAAGAGAGCCAGCGCATCCAGATCTTGGGTCTTCAGGCTCCTCCCTCAGCCCCACCTTGTAGGTGTGACAGTTACCAAAGCCTCAATGGGGGTTGGAACTTCCAGATCAAAGGTGGAATGGCTACCCACTACATCTCCCCCTTTTGTCTAAATAAGAAGGTTCTAACCTAATATAAGACTATATACAAAGGAATGGTTATCAAATATTGTCCAGGAGTAATGAGGGATAATGACCTAGATAAGATGGAACTACAACCAATGCAAACAATATCAAGCAAGAAACACATACTAAAACCCAGAGAAGTCTAGAGCATACGTAAATGGCATGTTACAAAGATCATTCCAAAAGGTGTCCTATCCTAAAGAACCTAAATCTAATACTTAATATGTTCTATCTAAGATATTATATATTATATATTACTAAGTTGTAACTATAACTGCTAGTCTTCAAACCCATCAAAGACCTCAGAAGGAATAATGGTACCTGAGAAATGGAAGATGGATGCAAGGGACTTTTGGTTATCTTGCAAGAGTAGACAGAGACAGCTGGCAGCCTGGACAGTCACCTAATGTTTCTCAGCACTGTTGGTGCATTCAAATTGGCTACAGGCCTAGAGTATCTGACAGACCATTTTCAGAAGCAGGAATTCTGAAAGACCATCTTACCCTGTCTTGGCAGAGTTCAGAAGTCACTTTTCCTTGTGTTCCACTTGTCCAGAAGGACAGCACTTGTATTGTCAGCAGTTGAGGCAAGGGCAGTTCTTTGCCCAGTAGGCCATTTTGTGCCAAGATGACAAACTTCCAAATGGAAATGTCTTAGAAGCCCAAAGTTCTCTCAGGATCAAATTGGTTTTGCCAGGAGCAATTGTGTCTCACGCCAACATAATTCTAAGTTACTTAAATGCTGTATTCTCTAGGTATATGAAGTGCTTGAAGATTATCTGTCCATCCGACCTATGTATCTGTAAATATGAATAACCTAACTAACATAACTATAGAGATGACAAGCATAGGTGACTATAAATCTATAAGTCTTATCTACATAAATAACCTAAAGACTAAGGCTTCATGTAAACAAGGTAAACAGTCTATAAGCAAATGTATGGTAAAGAACGATGACTTAAAAATTGTAACAATACACAAGATTTTTATAACAGAGTTAGGAATATATAGTATAATATGTAATATGACAATAATCCTAAATATATATCAATATACAAAATATCATAAACAGAGTTAGAACATACATACAATATGACAGATATAAATTTACATTTGTATCAATATACAAATATTTCAAATAAGAGTAGAAATATATGTACATTATAACAAATATAGTTCTGTATTTTTATCAATATACAAATTATCTTAAACAGGAATATAAAAATAGTTTACATTTGTATCAACATATAAGAATCCATAACAGTGCAAATTATCTAAGGCTGCTATGTAGCTAGAATTTTCCTGCCTGGCCCACAGTCAAGACAAATCTGTGTCACCCGCCAGTCCCATAGCCACGCAGACCCAACCAAGTAAACACAGAGACTTATATTGTTTAAACTGTTTGGCCTAATGGCTCAAGCTTCTAGCTATCTAGTTCTTACATCTTAAATTAATCCATTTTTATAAATCTATACCTTGCCACGTGGTTCATGGCTTACCAGCATCTTCACATGCTGTTTGTCATGGCAGCGGCTGGCAGTGTCTCCTCCCAGCTTCCTGTTCTCTCAATTCTCCTCTCTGTTAGTCTCGCCTATACTTCCTGCCTGGCCACTGGCCAATCAGTGTTTTATTTATTGACCAATCAGAGCATTTGACATACAGACCATCCCACAGCACTGCTATTTTACTAAATTTGTTTACTAGTATATACAATAATCTACCATAATATCTTATACCTATCCATTCCATTTCTTCTTTTCCTTTTTTTGGAGATACTTTTTCTTTTCTTCAGGAGAATACTGAGTTTAATAGTTTCTTCCACCCCCAACTCTATAACCATCATCCATAACACTGAGAAATATGAAACCATAGAGAGAAGGGGCATTGTTTTCTTAGAATTCCTTCCTGCTCTGTAGGGGGTGATGGTATCTCTGTTGGGTACTGTAAGAAAGCTCAGATAGTTAAATCTTAGTTAGACTAACTGTAGATTCCACAGCAAGTCTCAGAGTAATAGGTAAGATTGTCTGAAATTCTGCAAGAAATGTAGTATGATGATGATTACCATGGCATCATTCTGGATTGGGTAGAGTGGTTGTTGTTGGGGCCCCATCTTCCTTCTGGAGACTTTGGAGATTGCTATTGGAAAAACTTATTGTTTATCAAAATGGAAAGGTTGGAGTTAAAGATGACATGACATGTAAGAAAGGATTCTGAGAAATCAAGAGTAATCATGGAGAGAATTAGAATCTTGAAGACAATGGTCCCTTTTTATTGGTTTCCTTCTGTCTCACACCAGAGGGCTCTTCTGATATGGGACTGAAGAATCTCTCAACATTTTCTTTTAGCAATATGCTTGGGGTTAGAGAAGGAGTGAGCCAATTCCATCTCCAAAGCCAGCTTTGTTTATAACTGAATTGGAACCACAACTTTTCTAGATTGATAGATATATAGACGTTAGACATTGAGATTTTACCCTGTGTAGATTAGTACCAATAGATTCTTTCTTTCTGCTGTAAACATCTGGATATCCAAGGCCTTATGATTTCTGGAAGATGGGTATTTCCATTATCTTGGAAAGACAAAAACAGAACATTACACCAACCTTTGATTGTTAAATTTTTCTTACAATTTGTAGAGATGTCACATTGGTGGATGAGCTTTTACTTCTCCTCATCAAGGAGTTTCTCCTGTTCAAATCGAATTTTTATTAATTTTTTTGGTATCCATAGCTTTTCTTTTCCTGTAGAAACAAAAGCAAAACCCCTTCCCCAACGTAGGACATATCCAGGTTTCCATTCTGAGGTCAACACATCTTTGAAATAAACCGGTTGGTTTAGCTCAGGAGTTTTGTCTATCGTCCAATGTCTCTCCGCAGCTGTTGTTCCTTTCTCATCAGCATTGAGAAAATTCAAGGTTAATAAAGCACTATGCAATCTATTTCTAGGAGTCATTGTTACCTCTTGCTGTTTATTTAGTATATCCTTTAAAGTTCAATTGGATCTTTCTATGACTGCTTAGCCTGTGGGATTGTGTGGTATACCTGTAACATGATTTATATTGTAATAAGCAAAGAATTGTCTCATTTTATTGGAGATATATGCTGGGGCATTGTCTGTCTTAAATTTTACAGGTATTCCCATGATGGCCATAACTTCTAATAGGTGTGTAATCACAGAATCAGCCTTTTCAGAAATCATAGGAGTTGCCCACTGAAATCCTAAATAGGTGTCAATGGTATGGTGTACATACTTTAATCTTCCAAATTCTGCAAAATAAAACAGATCCATCTGCCAAATTTCATTTATTTGCATACCTTTTGGATTGCTCCCTGCAGGTAATGGAGTTTGGTTATAGAAGGAACAAGTAGGACATTTTTTCACAGTATCCTTAGCTTGTTGCCCACTGTGATTAATCTATCAGAGCTGTTTTATCATCCATTGCAGTATCGGTTTTTACATTAGGCATTGGTTTATTCAGTTGTCCTGAAGAGGAATTTCTTCCACAGTGGCTGGAAATGTTCATACCACGTTTGATTTGGGGGCCTGCAAGAGGCCCCCTGAGGTGTTTCCTGCCAGTAAAGGGTTGCCTCGTATATCTATTTTTGATCTGTACTCACTGGTCCAATGTCGGCCTTTGCCACATCTTTTACATAATCCAGGAGGTTGGGGTCTCCTGCTTGGGCTATTTCTAGAAGTAGTATTACCTCTAGGAGCACACCATGTACAGTTTTTACTTATATGACCTGGTGTACCACATTTAAAACATTTGGTACCATGGGCCTTCTTTCACCTCTGGGATTTGTCTTTCCTATCCAAGCCTCATTACTGTAGTTAAGAGACTCAACACCATTAGTATACTGAATCCATTCTTCCAAAGGAGCTGATATGACCTTTAATGGTTTAAGTATTCTTTTTCATTCTGCATTAGCATTGTTGAATGACAAGGACTCAGTTAATACTTTCTTAATTCTTTATCTGATACAGCTTTTGTTATAGCTATGTTCAGCCTTTGTAAAAAATCAGTGAAGGGTTCGTGTGTTTCCTGAAATATTTTTGTGTATACCTCAATTGGTTTTCCAGGTTCTGGAATTTTCCCCCAAGCATTTAGAGCTGCTGTATGGCATAGGGATATTGTGTGCTCATTATATTTAGCTTGTACATTCCTGTCAATGAAACATCCCTCACCAAGTATTTGATCTTGGGAGATCACAAAACCTCTGAATTTACCTTGTTGTTTCAAATTTCTTGCCTCTTCTCTCAACCAGCTTTTCCACTGTAACTGCTAGCTGTATTTTAGAACAGCTGAAATTAACTGATGCCAGTCATCTGGAATTCTTCTATGTGAGGTAGACCACGAATTTAACATTTGTCTTACATATGTGGAGTGTATCCTATACGTAACTACTGCTTCCTTTATATTTTTAAAGTCCATTGTTGAAATTGGTTGTAATGTATATGTCATATATGGCTCAGGGTGTGTGTCATCTGCTGGCTTCTCATGTATGAAAACAGGATAAGCCATTGTATGAGAGCCATTTGGAGCTGTTACAACCTGTATGGTCTTGTCCTTCTGCTTATTAAGTCCCTTGACATGTTTACTGAGACTTTCTTCCAGGGCTTGCAAACGAGCACCTAGGGTCTGTTCTAGGGAGTGAACCTCCTCTCTTGTAAGGGATTCCAGATTTTTCATGGAATCATGGAAGTTTTTATGTTCTTCTGAAACACATGATTCCATGGACTTTATCTTATCAATTACTGATAATCTTTCTTTTTCATATAGTGTCTGAGTAGCCACAAATTTACTCTGGAGAGTTAGTGCTCTATCCATTAAATATTCACATTTATTATCAATAAAATCAATTTTGGGTATAAGCCTGTTTTGGAAATCCTGGTTAGCAGATTCCAGAGAAAGAATCTTTTTATGTAAGCCTTCATTGCTATCTTTTAAAGCCTGTATCAATTCCAATAATGACTCATCTTTGTTCTTATTATTAAACCAGTATGTGAATATTGTGTGAATTATTATGATGAATGCCAAAATGGTACAGGCCAGATATGCCTTAGGAAGGTCGTATATTTCCAGGAAAATGTCATTCATCATACAGGCAAAAAGGTTTTTAAATTTTTGTGAGGTAATGTTGTCTGCCATATTACAAGAATTACTCAAAATTTGTTAGTCAGTTTTAAGGTGTAAAATTATCAAGTACTTTTACTTGCAATAAGACACTAGTTTGCCTATCTTACCTTTTCATGGTTTTGGGAGGTGTAGTAGCACTTTTCAGCCAGCAGGAGGCATTGGTATAGCTCCAAAGCAGGTCTTGTTGAATGCCTTGGCTGGCGGCTGAGTGAGCACAGGCAGTAGGTAGTTCTTCTGGTGACTCCCTGGAGCTTCAGGGCGTGGAGAGTTCCAGGCTGCTCTAAGCTCCTCTCTGCCTCTACAGACAATAGGTCTGCCAGCAGGCATGGCTCGAAGCCCTCTCTGTGCCTAAGTAGGGTGCCGAAGGGGACAGTGCCATGTCTATTTTAACTAGGTGAAACTGTGGAAGCCTCAGGCTAGGGCAGAGAGCTGGCACTCAGGGAGGAGGGGGAATGCCTCACTCACAGTGGTTTCACTGGTCTGGGGGCTAAACTTGCTGCAGAACTGAGACCAGATTAGCTCCTTTTCAGGAATGGAACTGTGTAGGTTTTTCATGGATTTATGGAGCTCTGCAGGTGGTACCCTGCAGCTTCAAGTGCCTGCCAGTCGGGGAGGAAGCTGAGGTTGAGAACCACACAGGACTTTGGAATTTGCCCCACGTGAGCACCAGATATTGGTGAAATTATTAAGGCCACTCTGCATAGTTAAAAGAGAGGTTTATTTTTCTGGGATAACTTACAAGTGAAGGGATAGGTAACAGGGTCTGGAAAAGGTGTGGTGTAGTCCGGAGGTGTTCTCTGGAGAACTCTGCTCAGTCTACCTCCAGCATCTAGGGTCCAGGAACCAAGAGAGCAGGCACATCAAGATCTTGGGTCTTCAGGTTCCTCTCTCGGCCCCACCTTGTAGGCATAACAGTTACCAAAGCCTCAATGGGGGTTGGAACTTCCAGATCAAAGCTGGAATGGCTACCCACTACAGGACACAGTCAGATTAATAATGTATATGGAATTCTCTATACTGCTAATTTGTGAGTGAATGACTAAGAAATGTAAAACAAAAATTAAAACAAAGATATAAATGAAAAAGGAAAGTGTTAAAGAGAAATCCATGATATTTGACATGATGGCCTGACACTCACAGCTCACGCATATTATTCTACTTTTTGGCATAAATAACTTCCTAGAACATCAACATCAAATAGTAATTTTGAGACAATGACAAGATGAAATAAAATAAAGGCATGTCAAAATTTTATCAAAGCACAGACAAAACAAGGTAAATTTGTCTCCTGCAAAATACTGAACATCTTCCTGTCTGCTGGGATGATTGGTGCTTTTTCACAATTGCAACTTTAACTTAGTAATCCAAAAAATGCTGCATTTTGAGCCAACTAAAATCTAATTCTTATCACATATTATTTAACACCTTGTTACTGAGATAATCCTGGATTCCTGTGGAAAGTGTTTCCATTCACAGAAATGAATATAAAGCCCATTTGTTTAACTGCAGATGTGTCTCTGGTTATAGTTTTCTTGAACACATTGTTACTGACAAGAACAGTGATATATTATATATATATATATATATATATATATATATATATGTGTGTGTGTGTGTGTGTGTGTGTGTGTGTGTGTGTGTGTGTGTGAATAGTGGTTCAAGAGCAAGGATAGAGAAGGTTGTAAAGATTCCAAAATACATAAAATGCTTTGGAGGTTGATAGAATATGAAAGTCCAAGCCATACTGTAATTCTATAGTGTGGATATCTAAGTGCTTGTGATCATTAATCTTTGTTGTCAACTTGACTGGATCTGGAAAGGCAAGCTTCTGGGCATTATTGTAAGAGACTTTCTCAATTAGATTGTTTGAAGTGGGCAGACCTACCCTAAATGTGGATTGTACTTTCTAGTACCATCCCAAATGAAAAATAGAAGATGGTAACATTATTATTATTATTATTATTATTATTATTATTATTATTATTTTTATTTTTATTTTTATTTTTATTTTTATTTTTATTATTAGTCTGTCAGACTTCACTCTTATTGGCAAGTTAATCTATCCTGCTGCTACTACTACTCTATTCCTTTGCTGATATTAAAACCAACTTCTCTGGCTTTCCAATATAGCCTTAAGGGATCCTGTAGGTTTTCAGTACCAGATGGGATTTCTGAGACATCCAACTTTTTAGATTGAATAACTACTAGATTCTCATCCTCCCCAGTATGAGAAATCCATTGTTGGACTACTGGAATCATATTTTGTAAATCAATCTCCCTTAAATGTAAATTTATTGTTTAATTATTTTTAATTCTAATTTTTATGATAAAAACACAATTAAGTTATTTTCCCCTTTCTCTTTCCTCTCTCCAATTTCTCCTATGTACACCTTGCTTTCTGTAGATGTCATGACCTTTTTTCCTTTAATTATTAATGATATCTCTCTCTCTCTCTCTCTCTCTCTCTCTCTCTCTCTCTCTCTCTCTACCTAAGTATATAAATACAAGCTTCCTAGTCTGTTTAATGCTGCTTGTATGTATATCATTTCGAGACTGACCACTTGGTGTTGGATAATCAATCCCTGGGGAAAACTATTTTTCTCACTCTCAGCATTCATTAGTTACCTTTAGTTCTTTGTCTAGAGGTGGGACCCTGTGATATTTCTACCATCCATTTTAGCACATCTATTGATATTATCATTGTTCAGGTTGTGTTTAGGTAGTTACAATGTTGAGGTTTCATGGGTGAAATTTCCCTGTAATTTACAGAAGACACAGTCTCAAAGCAAATTTTCTAGTCCTCTGAGTCTTACAATATTTCTGTCCCTTTTTCTGTGATGTTTCCTGAGTTTTAGGTGTAGGAGTTGTATTGTAGATGTACAAATTGGAACTGTGAACCCCACAATAACCCCTTGTTATCATCACTTCTTCTCTGCATTTTGACTAGTTGTGGCTTTCTGTAATGGTTCTGTCTATTGCAAAGAAAAGTTTCTTTAATGAGGGGTGTGACTACACTTATTTTTGGTCACAGCTATAAATATTTAGAATACAGTCAAGAGTTATTTCAGTTTAGGAAAGTGGTGGTAGTAGGTTCTCCTCTAAGATATATGACCCCACTGACCCTGGGTACTTAGGTAGGTTTCTAGTACCTTAAATTATTTCCTTCCTGTTGAGTGAAGCTTAAGTCAAACTAGAGAGCTGGTGGTGAAATATGAGTGCCACTATGGCATCCTTAGGGCTATTATGCCATGCTGGTCATTGTTTACAGGCTTCACAGCTGCATAGGACTGTTGGTAGCTTCCCTCCTTTGGAAACGTCCTCAGAGAGGAGGATTTCAGGTCATAAACAGATTGAATCCTCCAGGTTCTGTGTAAGAGGATGGTGTTTTCAGCAATAGAACCTTACCTTCAACTTTTGGGAGGCAACCAAGGATAACAACAACAGCCTATATTGTTTTGGAAGTCTCTTGGTTTCCTCTCCAACAACTCAAAAGGGTGTTTCTCATGCTAGATATTGCATTTTTTTAAAAATATGATCTATGATCTCTCTCTCTCTCTCTCTCTCTCTCTCTCTCTCTCTCT